>WNWK01003391.1:0-45000 GCA_009830355.1 Cherax destructor | reverse complement strand
GAGATGAAAGCCTCCTGCCTGAAAGCTGGCTGCCTTGGAGTAACGTCTAGCGAAAGCTGGTTGCCAAGGTATTGGACCAGTGTGGTACGGTCGGTAAAGCACTGCGTACCTTGTCATGAGGTTCGTAGGTTCGAGTCTCCGTCGGCCAGAGATCAGTGTTTATATATATATATATATATATATATATATATATATATATATATATATATATGTATAATTTAAAGTGCGCTTATGAGTACTAACCTGATGAATCTTGTACTCTAAGCCACATAAAGCATTTATTATTTTCTTTTGGGCATTATCAGCAGATAAATTTTTTGTTGAGTGAATAAAGAGATACGTAGACGATTGAGAAAGTTCAATGAGAGAAATTTTCAGAGTTCTCTCTGCATTAAGAAGCAAATGTTTAGCGATCAGCTTGAGTAGCAGCATGTAGAGTTCCAGTGGCACAGACCATGTTAGGCAACTATAGGTACCCCAGAATAAATTATAACCAACTTCGATGAATGTGTTCATTTTGAATTCCATTATAGTGACAACCATGGAGAATGGGACCAAAAATATAATCATAATTAACGGTATTATTGGTTTTCGTTCAGCTCGCTCACTATTTCCTAAGATCTTTGAGAGATCCTCCAATATATTTGTCAGTTTCTTACTGTTAGCCCACATAGAAAGCATAAAAACACCCACACAGATGTCAAATGACGTGCCAGAAGCAATATATGTTATACTTCCTACATCATTTTCATAATGTGGTAAGATCAATATCTTAAAATATAAGGAGTTTAATGAGAGGTTTCCAACTTGTACGAAGACACCCCAGAGGAGAAGCTTAATGCTGAACTTATAACAGCAATGAGTCTCTGTCTCAGACAAGGTGTAAGGAAATATGCCAAGTATTTGACAGCCTTTCACTAGTAAGCCCCAAGGCCATGACCCGGCTTTGATTCTTGTTTCCTTATACATATTTTTAAGTATTTCGATTATATATCTTCTGCAATACTTTTCATGCAAGTCACTGTTATATATGCACAGTGTTACAACATAAAATAGCACTGGTGAGACTGGTGTGACGATCAGGTCTCCGAGTCAGTCACAAACTAGAGTGAAGGAAGGGAGTACGAAGTACTGGCTTCCTTCATCGATTTAATGTCAATATCTTAGAGAATTTAAAAAGGTTTTTCATATGAATACTTCAAGTTCTCAACACAATAGATGAAACATAACGTGACTGAGTAATGAATAATGATCTCGTCTAAAGTAAAGAGTTTTTCTCTGTTGATATTTTATCAGTAATATAAAGGTCAACAATATCTTATAATACCACAATAGGTAAGATTAATGACAGGGAAGGGCGTGAGGCCCGTTGCTACTCGGCACTGTTCGTATAATTTAAACCTTAAATGTGGTGAACATCTTTCCATATAATCAGTTCTTTACCGTACACTAATGTGAGTAACATTATATGTGAGTAGAGAAATGATTTACGATACTTGTGTGAATCACACAGCCTTTTCTATTAAATTTGTTTTGTCCAACATGTGCCTCGTCCTAACCTCACCTTTTTGTAACATCTCCTACTATTATTTTTGTCATTCCTTCTCTACCATTTGGCAAATAGGCTCCTGTGTCAGACCTATTTTAACTAGAGGGCTCCAGTCACCTGTCTACATTTTCGAATGCAGCGTCTCGACCGCATCTTCTACAGTTCCATTGCTAAATAAAAGAGCAACCATATGCGTCTGATCTATTTACATTTGTGGACCTCGCCCTTAGGGAATGATGTCTTCAACTGCTGCAGCTTTCCATTTTGTTTTTCAATGACTCCAGAATAAGTCTCTGTCCTCTGATGTCTATTTCAAATTGATTCAACTTGTTTCGAATGAGAAACGTCTCTTAGTAAGGCCACAAAATGCTGCACATTGTTGGAGTAAAACTTTTACCTAATTATACCTATGTGTTAGCAAATTGGAGTATAGATAAGGAAATAAATGAACTGTACTAAGTTACTTAGCTTATTGACGGATCCACGTCTTCGCAGCCATCCCCGAAGTCGTTTTTGAGTTGTCACTCCAACCCTTAGGGCTGTTGGAAAATTAAAATTGTAAGTATAATTGCCCCTGTGGAGCGTATGTCAGTACATCATTCAGTAACTGAATACTGAATAATGACTTCACTTACGGTTTTGGGCACAATGGCCCGCCGATCACGAGGTGTTTCGGAGGACTAGTTAGGTTATGCTTTAGTTATCCGCTGCGCAGCTAACTGAGCTAAATACATGCCTAACCAGACTTACCTGGGGTATATGTATTAAGTGTCGCCCTGATATCTGCTGTCTTCATTGAAGAATTTGTGTCTAACGGCGCACTGTTTGTCTGACGAACAGTGCACCGGTCAGGTACTGACTTTAGGTGCCTGTCCAGTGCCTTCTTGAAGACAGCCAGGAGTCTATTGGTAATCCCCCTTATGTATGCTGGGAGGCAGTTGAACAGTCTTGGGCCCCGGACACTTATTGTGTTGTCTCTCAGTGTACTCGTGGCGTCCCTCCTTTTCACTGGGGAAATGTTGCATCTCCTGCCGAGTCTTTTGCTTTCATTGGAGTGATTTTCGTGTGCAGGTTTGATACTAATCCCTCCAGGACCTTCGAAGTGTATATTATCATGCCTGCGCTCCAGGGAATACAAATCAAGGGACTTCAACCGTTTCCAGTAATTTAGTTGCCTTATCGTACTTATGTGTGCTGTGAAAGTTCTCTGTACATTCTCCAGGTCAGCAATTTCACCTGCCTTGAAGGGGGCAGTTAGTGTACAGCAGTATTCCAGCCTAGAGAGAACAAGCGATTTGAAGAGAATCATCGTGGGATTCCGTCCATAGTTTTGAAGGCTCTCATTATCCATCCTATCATTTTCCTAGCAGATGTGGTAGATACATTGTTGTGGTCTTTGAAGGCGAGATCCTCTGACATTATGACTCCCATTTCCTTCACATTACTTTTTCGCTCTATTGTATGGTTAGAATTTGTATACCCTGATAAAGTTTAAATTTCCTCAAGTTGTCCATATCTGAGTAGTTGAAATTTTCTTTATTGAAGTTCATATTATTTTGAGTGGCCCATTTGAAGATTTGGTTGATGTTCGCTTGGAGTCTTGCTGTGTCTTCGATGGAGGTCACTGTCATGGCAATTCGGGTGTCATTCGCAAAGGAAAGCACGGAGCTATGGCTTACATCTCTGTCTATGTCAGATATGAGGATGATAAATAGGATGGGAGCGAGTACTGTGCCTTGTGGAACAGAGCTTTACACTGTAGCTGCCTCGGACTTTACTCTGTTTACTATTACTCTTTGTGTTCTATTTGTCAAGAAGTTATAGATCCATCTATCAACTTTTCCTCTTATTCCTTTATCACTCATTTTGTGCGCTATTACACCATGGTCACAATTGTCGAAGGCTTTTGTAAAGTCTTTGTATACTATATCTGCATTTTATTTATCCTCCACAGCATCCAGGACCTTGTAATAGTGGTCCAGTAGCTGGGACAGGCAGGAGCGACCTGCTCTAAACCCGTGTTGCCCTGGGTTGTGTTATTGATGGGTATCTAGGTGGTTGACGATCTTGTTTCCTAGAACCCTTTCAAAGATTTTAAAGATATGGGATGTTAATGCTATCGGTCTGTAGTTCTTTGCAATTGCTTAACTGCCACCTTTGTCGAGTAGGGTTATGTCTGCTGTTTTTAGTGTGTGTGGGATGACCCCTGTGTCCATGCTAAGAGATAAGTTTTCGTTCGAATTTTTAACCCAGGAGGGTTATCCTCCCAGGATAACCCAAGAAAGGCAGTGCGTCATCTAGGAGTGTCTGTCTTATTTCCATTGGGGTCCTCAAGCTTGTCCTCCAGGATGCGACCCACACCAGTCGACTAACACCCAGATACATATTTGCTGCTAGGTGAACAGGACAACAGGTCGAAATGTTTCCACCCCGCTGGAAATCGAACCCGGGCCCTCCGCGTGTGGAGCGAGAGCTTTGCCAGCCAGGACACGGGGTCACCACGGGAATCACCACGGGGTCACCACGGCGTCACCACGGAGTCCCTCTCCATAGAATGCTGAAGGCACGTGACAGGGGCTTCTTGCAGTTCTTGATGAACACGGAGTTCCATGAGTCCGGGCCTGGGGCAGAGTGCATGGGCATGTCATTTATTATATTTTCAAAGTATTGTGGTGTTAAGATAATATCAGAGTTTTTTGAGATGACCAAATTTTGGGTCTCGTTCATAAAGAATTCATTTGGATTGTCGACCCTTAGTCTGGGCAGCGGCTCGCTGAACACTGAGTCGTATTGGGACTTTAATATCTCACTCATTTCTTGGCTGTCATCTGTGAATGTCCCATCCTGCCTAAGCAGGGACCCAATACTGGATGTTGTTTTTC
Organism: Cherax destructor; assembly: GCA_009830355.1. Taxonomy (NCBI): domain Eukaryota; kingdom Metazoa; phylum Arthropoda; class Malacostraca; order Decapoda; family Parastacidae; genus Cherax; species Cherax destructor. The sequence goes on along the minus strand of WNWK01003391.1, from coordinate 40,569 downwards.
CCTTAGATTTGGCATAAGAGAAGAAGTATTTTTTCGATTTTCTTTATGGCTTATAGTTCTTCTTCCAATTCTTGTCTCTTGTAAGAATCTTTCAGCTTTATTTCGATATTTGCTATTTCAATGACCAGTGTCTCCCCTCGTATTTCAGATATATTGACCCTCTCAGCAGCTCTGTGACTCTTCGCCTTCGTCTGTATAGGGAGCGTCTCTTTCAATATTTACGCTATTTATCTTTTAATGTAAAGATTACCTGGAGATACCTGGAGAGGGTTTCGGGGTTCAACGCCCCCGCAGCCCGGTTTGTGACCAGGCCTCATGGTGGGTCAGGGCCTGATCAACCAGGCTGTTACTGTTGGCCGCACGCAACCCGACGTACGAACCATACTGACTTTAGGTGCCTGTCCAGCGCCATCTTGAAGACAGCCAGGAGTCTATTGGTAATCCCTTTTATGTATTTTGGGAGGCAGTTGAACATTATTGGGCCCCTGACACTTATTGTATTATCTCTTAGCGTGCTCATGGCGCTCCTGCTTTTCATTGGGGGATGTTGCACCGCCTGCAGAGGCTTTTGCTTTCGTAGGGAGTGATTATCTTGTGTAAATTTGGTACTAATCTCTCTAGGATTTTCCAAGTGTATATAATCATGTATCTCTCCCGCCTGCGTTCCAGGGAGTACCGGTTGAGGAACTTCAAGTGTTCTCAGTAACTGAGGGGTTTTATCACAGTTATGCGTGCCATGAAGGTTCTCTGTACATTTTCTAGGTCAGAAATTTCACCTGCCTTGAAAGGTGCTGTTAGTGTGCAGCAATATTCGTTAGGTAAGGTTTGTCAGGAAAATAACACAAGTCTTTCCTGGCGCGGGTCTTAGTCGTATGACGACCCACAGCTGGAGCTTTCGGTCATCTGACCGAGGCCTTTTGCTGGCTTGCCGGTCCACCTCTTTAAGAGTTATGGTTATTATAACTATTCCAGGTAAAAGTTGATTAACTTCGTCAGCTCGCAACGAAAATATAGTGGCACATTTAATTTATATATCGTTTGTTAGGCACAGTTCTGGTCACCGTTTTACAGAATTTATAGAAATGCGCTGGAAAACGTACAAAGGAGGATGACAGAGTTGATCCCATGAAAGGCGTAGAATTAGGGAAGATATGATTTAGGAGTATAAATGGAAAACATGAATAAATAATGGGGATGTAAATAACGTGCTAAAAATATCTATCCAAGACAGGACTCGCAGTAATGGTTTCATGATGAAAAGAATTCGATTCAGAAAGGATATAGGAAAGCACTGGTTTGGTACTAGATTTGTGGATGAGTGGAACGAACTCCCGAGTACCGTCATTGAAGCTAAAACCTTGTGTAGATTTAAAAATCGGTTAGACAAATACATGAATGGGTGTGGGTGGGTGTGACACGGACCTGACCAGCTTGTGCTAATAGGTCTGATGCAGTGCTCCTTGCTTCTTAAGTGGATGTGACTTGGACCTAACTAGCTTAGGCCAGTAGGTGACTTGGACCTAACTAGCTTAGGCCAGTAGGTGACTTGGATTTAACTACCTTAGGCCAGTAGGTGACTTGAACCTAATTAGCTTAGGCCAGTAGGTGACTTGAACCTAACTAGCTTAGGCCAGGTGACTTGGACCTAACTAGCTTAGGCCAGTAGGTGACTTGGACCTAACTAGCTTCGGCCAGTAGGTGACTTGGACCTAACTAGCTTAGGCCAGTAGGTGACTTGGACCTAACTAGCTTAGGCCAGTAGGTGACTTGGACCTGCCTAGCATGGGCCAGTAGGTGACTTGGACCTAACTAGCTTAGGCCAGTAGGTAACTTGGACCTGCCTAGCTTAGGCTAGTAGGTAATTTGGACCTGCCTAGCATGGACCAGTAGGTGACTTGAACCTAACTAGCTTAGGCCAGTAGGTGACTTGGACCTAACTAGCTTAGGCCAGTAGTTGACTTAGACCTAACTAGCTTAGGCCAGTAGGTGACTTGGACCTAACTAGCTTAGGCCAGTAGATAACTTGGACCTAACTAGCTTAGGCCAGTAGGTGACTTGGACCTACGTAGCATGGGTCAGTAGGCCTGCTGCAATGCACCTTCTTTCCTATGTTCTCATGTTCTTATTTAACAATATTAAGTAGGTTAATTATTTTAAGTGAAGAAAGCGGCAATTGGTGTCTCTCTTATAAGATACAGTTTAAAAATGATAATTAATGAGCTAAGAAAAATTATCAACATTTTCACACCTATATAACAGCTGTGGTGTAATGAACTGAAGTTGAGTTTGTACTCTAATTCTATATATTAGCTGTGGTATGAAACACTGTAGTTTAGTTAGTACTCTAATTAGTAAGTTTATTTAGGTACAGATACACTTAAATACAGTTACACAAACTATCATACTTAGTGTAAATCACCTAGGATAACCCCCAAAAAATCAGAATGACTTATTTCCACATACTGATTCTATAATTCAGCTTTGGTGTGTAGGACTGAAGTTCAATTAGTACTCTAACTGGTGACTGACTCTCATCTACTAGTACTTGTATACAAATAAATACTGCACTACAGTGACTGGAACAATATAGGCCACACTTCAGTAAAAAGATTACATATACTAAAGTATATGCTTAACCACTCTTGTTTTCTGTTAATAAACACTCGGGAATTACTTCGTTTTCTATAATCCATTGCGTATAACATAATACTATTATATATTAAATTTTCATTACTTTATTTAAATAAAATTAATATATTTCAAGATCAATACACTACGTAGAGATCGTTGAGTGATATGATTAGCCATAGCATTTGCTCAGTTCTAATTTATCACAGAGTCACTTATATGTTCAGAACTACTAAATACCTCAAATGATGTAGTTGAAGTATTAGCAATAAAGGTCGAGAATCAAAACCTGGTCATCGTGGTTGTCTACAAGCCCCCGGATGCAACGTCCCAACAATTCCAGGAACAGCTTCTGAAAATTGACCACTGTCTGGAAAATCTTCCAGCTCCTGCCCCCAACATCTTGCTACTGGGGGATTTCAACCTCAGGCACCTAAAATGGAGGAACATTGCAAACAATGTGGTAGCAGAGATAACACCAGGAGGCAGCACAGATGAAAATTCACACATGCATGAACTTTTAAATCTCTGCACCAAGTTCACCTTAAACCAGCAAATAGTAGAGCCCACAAGATTAGAGAATACGCTGGACCTCATCTTCACCAACAATGATGATCTGATACGAAATGTCATCAAATAAAAAACAATATACTCAGATCACAACATAATAGAGGTCCAGACATGCATGCGAGGAGCTCCAGATCAACAAAATGTGATCAGCCGTGAGGGAACTTTCTCCAAATTCAACTTCAATAACAAAAACATAAGGTGGGACCAAGTAAACCAAGTCCTAAATGATATAAACTGGGAAGATTGCCTAGCATCACGGATCCCAACCTATGTCTAGAACAAATTAACTCTGTGGTACTTGAGGTTTGCTCAAGGCAAATTCCCTTAAGGAAAAGGAGGAGAAGATGCAAACTAGAAGAGAGAGGCGCTCCCTATACAGGCGAAGGCACAGAATAACAGGAGCGGTACAGGAGGCCAATATCTCTGAAATACGTAAGGAGACACTAGTCAGAGAAAGCAAACATCGAATTAAAACTAAAGGAATCTTATAGGAATCAAGGGAAATTCGACTAGTGGATGGTACCACTATGACCCCGCCTCCTCCTGCTTCGCCTCACCTGTCTACAGTAAATAAGCAACTTCTTTTGCCCTATGCTGTACTTACTACAAGATTGATGGACTGAACACATCAACTCCAGGCCGAGGGACTGATTACCTTAAACTCCTCCTCTCCTTACAACTTTCTACTTTGTATTGTACTAATGAAGCCACTGTGTGGCGAAACGTTTCCTCAATAAAGATACCCAAGTGTTGCATATGTGTCTAATTCATCAATCAGATAACTGCTGCAGCATACGGGCGGCTGACAAACCTAAGAATAGCTTTCCAATAAATCACTAAGGAATCGTTCAAGACTCTGTACACCATATACGTCAGGCCCATACTGGAACCCACACCTGGTCAAGTACGTTAAGAAATTAGAGAAAGTGCAAAGGTTTGCAACAAGACTAGTTCCAGGGCTAAGGGGTTTGTCTTACGAAGAAAGGTTAAGGGAAATCGGCCTGACGACACCAGAGGACAGGAAGGTTAGGGAAGACATGATAACGACATATAAAATACTGCCAGGAATAGATAAGGTGGACAGAGACAAGACGTTCCAATTGGAAGTTGAAGACTCCTATGAGTCAAAGGGATGTTAGGAAGTAATTCTTCAGTCATAGAGTTGCTAGGAAGTGGAATAGCCTAGAAAGTGACGTAGTGGAGGCAGGAACCATACATAGTTTTAAGACGAGGTTTGATAAAGCTAATGGAGCAGGGAGAGAGAGGACCTAGTAGCAATCAGTGAAGAGGCGGGGCCAGGAGCTATGAATCGACCACTGCAACCACAAATAGGTGAGTACAAATAGGCGAGTACAACACACACACACACACACACACACACAGGAGAGAGAGGGTAGGTGGAATGTGTATTTTTGGACTGCAAGAAGCCATTCGACACGGTACTCAGCAAGAGTGCCACAAAAGCTAGAGCAGCAGTAAGGAATTACTGGGATAGCACTACAGTGGATCAATGAATACTTAACGGGAAGGAAGCAAAGAGTTACTGTCAGGAAAGAGGTGTCGGAATGAACGAGAGTGACGAATTGGGTTTCTCAAGGGTTAGTACTTCGACCAGTACAGTTTCTTGTTTATGTGAACGACATGACAGAGGATATCGAGTCAGAGGTGTCCCTGTTCGCAGATGTGAAACTAATGTGAATACAAACAGGAGTAGACCATGAAAGACTACAAATTGGTCTGGACAAGATGCAGGATTAGGGTGACAAGTGGCTATTCCAATTTAACCCCATCAAATGCAAAGTAATAAATATCGGAGAGAGGCAAAGACATCCGGAAACAGTGTACAGGCTCGTGGGACAAGCGTTGCAACCCTCCCTGGAAGAGAAGGACCTCCGGGTGAGCACTGTTCCGAGCATCTCACCTGAGGAACAATCGAATAACCGCTGCAGGAAATTCGAGACTGGCAAATTTAAGGGTAGCGTTCAGAAATATCAACAGTATTGAACCCACAACTGGTTAAGCGTGCATTGAAGCTTTAAAAAGTGCAAACAATTGCAATGAAACTAGTAAAATTAGACGAGTACCCGTTTGGAAGCTACACCTAGCCAAGCACGTAAGGAAACTAGAGAAAGTTCAAAGGTTTGCAACAAGACTAGTCCCGGAGCTAAGGGGTATGTCCTACGAGGAGAGGTTAAGGGAAATCGACCTGACGACACTGGAGGACAGGAGAGATAGGGGGGATATGATAACAACATATAAAATACTGAGAGGAATCGACAAGGTGGACAAAGACAGGATGTTCCAGAGATGGGACACAGCAACAAGGGGACACAGTTGGAAGTTGAAAACTCAGATGAATCACAGGGATGTTAGGAAGTATTTCTTCAGTCACAGAGTGGTCAGGAAGTGGAATAGTCTGGGAAGTGATGTAGTGGAGGCAGGTTCCATACATAGCTTTAAGAAGAGGTAAGATAAAGGTCATGGAGCAGGAGTGACCTAGTAGCGAGCAGTGAAGAGGCGGGACCAGGAGCTATGAATCGACACCTGCAACCACAATTAGGTGAGTACAATTAGGTGAGTACACACACACACACCTAACTTCTCAAAACAGGCGAAGTGTCTATCAACAAGTACCTTTGACAGCTGGTAACTAACACACACACAAATACACACAAACAAACAAACACACACACACACACACACACACACACACACACACACACACACACACACATTTCAAGAACAGATGAAATGAAAGAAAAACAGTAACAGGCTAAAGTTACAAACTTGTGAAAAACTTTGTTCAAAACACACACTGCGACATTTGTGAGATGTGTAAACATGTATGACCGGTGTGGAACCCTGACTTAGTGAAGCACCAAGTGGAAACCCGAAACAGTCCTGAAAGATGCAGCCGGACTGGTACCCGAGCTGATGGGAATGACTGCATAAAAACGATGACAGGTACTTCTTCCGCTTCTGAATTGTCGAACAAGTGGTGATATGATCATGCCATACAAGATTCCCCAGTGCATAGACATTGACATGACCTTTATAACGAAAGTAACGAGAACACGAGCTCAATGAGGGAATGCAAGCTCAGTGTGATACGCAAACGCAGTTGGATTATGCAACAAAAGTTGCAAGTATACAAATATCAGAGTTGCCCCGTGACGTCACTGTTAACACAAGGTCGAAACTGACGTAAATAATATCAGATGTCATATTCCCAGCAGGTGGCCTGGTGGCTAAAACTCTCGCTTCACACACAGAGGGCCCGGGTTCGATTCCCGGCGGTGTGGAAACATTTTGACGTGTTTCCTTAAACCTGTTACCTGGGTGTTAGTCGACTGGTGTGGGTCTCATCCTGGGGGAGAAGATTGAGGACCCCAATGGAAATAAGACAGACAGTCATCGACGACGCACTGACTTTCTTGAGTTATCCTGGGTGGCTAACCCTCCGGGGTTAAAAATCCGAAGAAAATCTTATCTTATCTTATCAATAACACCTGATAACAAAAGAAACTCTTCAGCATAAGTTGAATGAGTTAATCAGTGAGTCAATAGAAATTTACTTTATAAACGACCTTTAATTATACATTACTACAAATAGGTAATTACACAACCACTAGTAACCAAGTCAGGTGATCTAAGCAGGAGACATACGAGTAGACAGAGACGTGCGAGTAGATAGATATTTGCGAGTAATGTACCCACATGCTATTGACAAAGGTTGAAGAGGATATGCACCCTGCCAGGGGTGGGCAGTTTGGCTGGCTGGTCACTTCACCAGGTTTGGTAAACTCAGAGAGCCAGACGCATTGAGATTAAAATGCTTAATTATTCCATATATAAATCTTGCACTTGTCTGTGCAGAATTAATGAACCTTCAAATAAAGAATAAAATGTAAGAGAGGGAATGGGTAGATTTGATTAAGGCAGAGAGAGAGAGAGAGAGAGAGAGAGAGAGAGAGAGAGAGGAGAGAGAGAGAGAGAGAAGAGAGAGAGAGAGAGAGAGGAACAGTGATATATTAGGTAATATATTGACGAGCTTCAGTGGGTTTTGTTTACCTGTCACGGTGATGTCCCGCCTCTTCCCTGTTCTCCCTGAGTTTGGCTGCTTGTCCTTCCCCATGCTGATGGATTACTAGCCCCTCCTCTATCCCTCTTGCTTCACGCACGGAGGGCCCGGGTTCAATTCCCGGCGGGGCAGAAAGATTTCGAAGTGTTTCCTACATACATACACATACACACACACACACACACACACACACACACACACACACACACACACACACACACACACACACACACACACACACACACACACACACACACACACCTCTTGGCCGTAGTTCACAGGCACCCTTGTAAAATTTTGGACTTATATAAACAAGAGTGCAATATGCCTATATACGTACATGGGTAAGTGTACTCTGCCTTCCATCAAGTCTTGCTCATCTTAGTGATTTTTTTTTTTTGGCTACTGTCTTTATTTGTAATAATATTGTATATTTATGTACAATATTACCACTCGCCTCGTCATGTTGTGTAATCCTCTTAATACAAGAAGCCCGTCCATTTGCCTGCGTATACTTAAGTGAATTATGGAGTATTGTAGGTTAGGTTTCTAGTTTTTCCTCATTAAATTAATAACAATATTCTGTAAATTGGCATTAAAAACACAAGTGACTCGGCGGGGATTTTTACGCCGTCATATTCGGAAAAAAATGTACTATCAAGTTCTTAATACTTCTTTATGGATGTGAGCGTCCTCCACCAAAGTAGAAGGATTGAGAAATGGAAACACCCACATCATACACCTTCAAAAATAGGGATGTCAAGCCCATGATGGTTGTCTTCAAATCGCTTGTTCTCTCTAGGCTGGAATATTGTTGTACACTAACGGCCCCTGTCAGGGCAGGCGAAATTGCAAATGTAGAGAATGTTCAGAGAACTTTCACGGCACGTATAAATACGACAAAGAACCTAAACTTCTGGAAAAAGGTTGAAGTCCCATTGATTTGTATTCCCTGGAAGACAGGCGAGAAAGATACACATCTTCAACACATGAATGTGTTGAAGATGAGAGCAGGAGGGGCTTACTGAACGTGAAGCTGCGCAGCAATGTTACTCTGTGACGCTGTGTAATTAGTTGACGATGCGTAATAGTGTGACACCTTATAATAACGAGACGCTGCGTTACAGTGTGACGTTGTGTAGTAACAGCTTGACGATGCCCATTAAAGAGACGCTGCACATCAACGTGACGTTGTGTAACACCTAACGTTGCGTAAGAACTTAACGCTGTAGCGAAGTAACGCTGTGTGACAACGTAACGCTGTGTGACAACAGTGTTGCTGTGTAACAACAGTATTGCTGTGTGACAACAGTATTGCTGTGTAACACCAGTATTGCTGTGTGACAACGGTATTGCTGTGTGACAACAGTATTGCTGTGTAACAACAGTATTGCTGTGTAACAACAGTATTGCTGTGTAACAACGGTATTGCTGTGTGACAACAGTATTGCTGTGTAACAACGGTATTTCTGTGTAACAACGGTATTGCTGTGTAACAACAGTATTGCTGTGTAACAACAGTATTGCTGTGTAACAACGGTATTGCTGTGTGACAACAGTATTGCTGTGTAACAACAGTATTGCTGTGTAACAACGGTATTGCTGTGTGACAACAGTATTGCTGTGTAACAACAGTATTGCTGTGTGACAACAGTATTGCTGTGTAACAACAGTATTGTTGTGTAACAACAGTATTGCTGTGTAACAACGGTATTGCTGTGTGACAACAGTATTGCTGTGTAACAACGGTATTGCTGTGTAACAACGGTATTGCTGTGTAACAACAGTATTGCTGTGTAACAACAGTATTGCTGTGTAACAACGGTATTGCTGTGTGACAACAGTATTGCTGTGTAACAACAGTATTGCTGTGTAACAACGGTATTGCTGTGTAACAACAGTATTGCTGTGTGACAACAGTATTGCTGTGTGACAACAGTATTGCTGTGTAACAACAGTATTGCTGTGTAACAACAGTATTGCTGTGTAACAACGGTATTGCTGTGTGACAACAGTATTGCTGTGTAACAACGGTATTGCTGTGTAACAACGGTATTGCTGTGTAACAACAGTATTGCTGTGTAACAACAGTATTGCTGTGTAACAACAGTATTGCTGTGTAACAACAGTATTGCTGTGTAACAACAGTATTGCTGCGTAACAACAGTATTGCTGTGTAACAACAGTATTGCTGTGTGACAACAGTATTGCTGCGTAACAACAGTATTGCTGTGTAACAACAGTATTGCTGTGTGACAACAGTATTGCTGTGTAACAACAGTATTGCTGTGTGACAACAGTATTGCTGCGTAACAACAGTATTGCTGTGTAACAACAGTATTGCTGTGTGACAACAGTATTGCTGCGTAACAACAGTATTGATGCGTAACAACAGTATTGATGCGTAACAACAGTATTGCTGTGTGACAAGGTGAGGGGGCATAACACCGAGGCCCTCCGTAACAGTGTGACGCTCCGTAACAGTGTGACGCTCCGTAACAGTGTGACGCTCCGTAACAGTGTGACGCTCCGTAACAACATGACGGGTTGCGTAACAATAAGTTATTCTGTTAATCTTAGATTATGAATTTCTGAGTTTTTGCGACAGTCGACAACCCCTTCCCCCAAAAAAAAAAAAAAAAAAAGTTGAACTTTAAACAAATACATTTGACTGGTCAAAAAGTTTGCTAAGCTGTTAGAATTTGTGTTCAATATTCTCTATTTACGCAGTAATGACCTTATTGATCTTGCAACAAGTGCTGCATCGTGTAAAAGTTGCACCATTTACAAAGATTCTTGACCACCAGTTTACAGCAACGTTGATGTTGTCACCGTGAGTGTCATGAGACACATCAGCGGATTCTTTAACTTTGTAGTTTCACCATCACTCACTCCTTAGCTGTCTTTCCAGGGCAGCACCATCACTGTCTTCCAGGTGGTGATACATAGTCATCATGTTCCAGGTGGTGATACAGTCGTCATGTTCCAGGTGGTGATACATAGTCATCATGTTCCAGGTGGTGATACATAGTCATCATGTTCCAGGTGGTGATAAAAGTCATCATGTTCCAGGTGGTGATACATAGTCATCATGTTCCAGGTGGTGATACATAGTCATCATGTTCAGGTGGTGATACATAGTCATCATGTTCAGGTGGTGATACATAGTCATCATGTTCCAGGTGGTGATACATAGTCATCATGTTCCAGGTGGTGATACATAGTCATCATGTTCCAGGTGGTGATACATAGTCATCATGTTCCAGGTGGTGATACATAGTCATCATGTTCCAGGTGGTGATACATAGTCATCATGTTCCAGGTGGTGATACATAGTCATCATGTTCCAGGTGGTGATACATAGTCATCATGTTCCAGGTGGTGATACATAGTCATCATGTTCCAGGTGGTGATACATAGTCATCATGTTCCAGGTGGTGATACATAGTCATCATGTTCCAGGTGGTGATACATAGTCATCATGTTCCAGGTGGTGATACATAGTCATCATGTTCCAGGTGGTGATACATAGTCATCATGTTCCAGGTGGTGATACACCCATTCATAACCTCTCTACCTCATTCGGTAATGCCATCCTCACACCACAACAACGTAGGTTACCAACTCTCACCACAACAACGTAAGTTACCAACTCACACCACAACAACGTAGGTTACCAACTCACACCACAACAACGCAGGTTACCAACTCACACCACAACAACACAGGTTACCAACTCACACCACAACAACGTAAGTTACCAACTCGCACCACAACAACGTAGGTTATCATGTCACACTACAATTGATTTTAATCCTTCTGCGGTATTGAAGGAAGGACAAAAGGAAACTACTCTCACCGGGAACTGAGTAAGCGCTAAGCTCGTACGGGGTCATACAGCACTTAGGGTTATGAGGCTGTAATCAAATTCGATCCAGGAAACTGGAAGTCAGGTCCAGTTCCATTGATCAAAAAACCCCTCACGGCCATCACGTAACTTTCCTTGAAGGAGGATAAGAAAAGAGCTGAATCTGGTATTGAAAACTAGAGTAGTAATGCGCACTAGCGAAAAAAAAATCATTAGGTTCTGTAGAGACCTCTATCTGAACAACGTTTCGCCCACCAATGGGCGGAACGTTGGGAATGATTCACCAGTGAATCATTCGCAACGAGTGAATCACTGGTGCAGTGATTCACTCTCAGGAGTGAATCGCTGCACCAGTTAAGGACTTCACTGCAACTAGTGTCTTTCTTAAGTAATCTCGTTATCACTAACAGAATTTTCTAATTAAACTTTTCATATATACCCGTTTAGGACATTTTCTCTGATTTAATATTTTCAAACCAGACCATAACAAAATATATTGAAATGAGAGACACTTCTAAGACTTACACTTGGATAATTTCTTGACCCAAATGAGATTGGATACACAGAGGTCAGGATATTTACGACAAGGCTTTGGCTGAAAAAAAAATGATTATTTGGATTTCTCCTATCAGGACTTCGTCAGGAATTTGCAATATGAGGAAATTGAAAATAATAACGTATTAAGGTTTTCGTAAATTCTAAGATAGGATGAATGCTGAGCCATTGTTGGCTGCAACTTTAACTATGGTGCTAATGTGAGAATAGTGAGAATGATGTACATAGTTTATATTAGATCATTAATTGATTATGCTTTTCCCATGTTTATATTAGCTAAGGAAAATTATTTGTGACGCTTGGAGTTAATACAAAATGAAGGTATCAATTATTATCGGTTATCTTAAATGTACCAAGATAACTAATACGAGGAAGCAACTTGGTGTAGCTAGTATCAGTGATAGGATTATTGAGATTAACACTGTACTTGGTATTACAATGTTAAAAAATTAACCACTGTCACTACAAATTTTCCTAATTGTCTAGAAATACACACAGATCTAAATGGGTTGCGAAAACATGCAATTATATTAAGTTTTATAACCTGCACGAACTGTATCACTGTAGACAACAAGAGGACTTAATCATTCAGGGGAAACTTTGTTCATTTTATATCACATATCTGCAAGTCTCACCCAAGAAGCTCATCACAGTCATCCCTTCCTTACACCACTTGAATGTCTACTGTTCAAGAAGAAATATCTCTCTTAAATGATATTAATATATCAGAAATTATTAAGCAGTGATGGATCTAAGCAGGAGTCTACTGGCAGGGCTGCATCTGCTCCTGTTGTCACCTCCCTGATTAAGAACTATTGTAAACAAGTTCATTTAGACGTAATAAGAAACAACTGCGTGTCTACACTGCAAACGGAATTGTTTGCCATCCTAATGGCACTAAAGCTTGACTCTATAATTATTACTGATTCTATGTTATCTCTGAAGGTTATTGACTCACTTAATGACTAACAAAATACTCATTAGAGAAAAAAGACATGCTAAAAAATCCGAGGAAAGGAATTTATTAAAAAAAAAAATTATGGATTCCATTACATTTTGAACTATTCCTGCGTGATAAACTTGATATGTTATCCAAAGAAAGTAAATACCCTTGGAAAATGTGTGTGTGTATGTGTGTGTATGTGTGTGTGTGTGTGTGTGTGTGTGTGTGTGTGTGTGTGTGTGTGTGTGTGTGTGTGTGTTAAAACACCTGGGTTTAATTACATCGACAAAATAACGAACATGCGTATCACCTGGATATCTTCATTAAGAAGGTGGAATTTTTTTTTATTTGATAAAAGAATCACACAGGGAAGACAGTGGAAGGTCGAGGGACTGATTACCTCATCTGCCACTGTCCTCAACATATAATTTCCGAATATGAACTGAAAAAGTCACTGGTTGGCGATACGTCTTTATAATAAAAGAAACCGAGGTATTATACATGTGTTTAAATCTCCAACGCCTGGATTACATTAATATAGTATGAATTTATGCCATAATCAGAAAGGTAACACCTGGATTACACCAGTGTAGTAAGGTGAGTGGCATAACCTTCGATTACATTACAGTAAGTCACAGTCATAACCAGACTTGTAACACCTGGATTACAGTACCTTTACTTACCTTGTTCCTTCATCCCTTTAACAGATCCATTCAATCAATATTTAAAATCCTCTATCCATTATTTATATTAAAACTCTCAGTGGTGTAGAGATCGTCCTATATTTTATATAAAAAAATCAACCTATTGTTTTTTCTCTCTCATATAAAACAGTTTATATTTATGATTAAAGATACACAAATAATCGAACTCCTTTCCATCACCAACAAAAACCAGAACAAATTTATTTAGATGAATGCAAACACAAAATTCTGAGCGAGGGCTGGAGAGGAAAGCCTTTCAATAATGGACCGGGGCAACAAGCTTCCTGGCTGAGGCTGGTAACCCTAGTGCTAGCAACGCTGTGCAAAGTACACATTGCAACATAACACCTTCCACTTTATACCTGGTCACGAGTGACTGGAACAATGTGTTAGTGGGCGTGAGGTCCCTGGACACAGGTGTGTCAGTGAGTGTGAGGTCCCTGGACACAGGTGTGTCAGTGGGTGTGAGGTCCCTGGACACAGGTGTGTCAGTGGGTGTGAGGTCCCTGGACACAGGTGTGTCAGTGGGTGTGAGGTCCCTGGACACAGGTGTATCAGTGGGTGTGAGGTCCCTGGACACAGGTGTGTCAGTGGGTGTGAGGTCCCTGGACACAGGTGTCAGTGGGTGTGAGGTCCCTGGACACAGGTGTGTCAGTGGGTGTGAGGTCCCTGGACACAGGTGTGTCAGTGGGTGTGAGGTCCCTGGACACAGGTGTGTCAGTGGGTGTGAGGTCCCTGGACACAGGTGTGTCAGTGGGTGTGAGGTCCCTGGACACAGGTGTGTCAGTGGGTGTGAGGTCCCTGGACACAGGTGTGTCAGTGGGTGTGAGGTCCCTGGACACAGGTGTGTCAGTGGGTGTGAGGTCCCTGGACACAGGTGTGTCAGTGGGTGTGAGGTCCCTGGACACAGGTGTGTCAGTGGGTGTGAGGTCCCTAGACACACGTCAGTGGGTGTGAGGTCCCTGGACACAGGTGTGTCAGTGGGTGTGAGGTCCCTGGACACAGGTGTGTCAGTGGGTGTGAGGTCCCTGGACACAGGTGTGTCAGTGGGTGTGAGGTCCCTGGACACAGGTGTGTCAGTGGGTGTGAGGTCCCTGGACACAGGTGTGTCAGTGGGTGTGAGGTCCCTGGACACAGGTGTGTCAGTGGGTGTGAGGTCCCTGGACACAGGTGTGTCAGTGGGTGTGAGGTCCCTGGACACAGGTGTGTCAGTGGGTGTGAGGTCCCTGGACACAGGTGTGTCAGTGGGTGTGAGGTCCCTGGACACAGGTGTGTCAGTGGGTGTGAGGTCCCTGGACGCAGGTGTGTCAGTGGGTGTGAGGTCCCTGGACACGGGTGACTGGAACAGTATGTCAGTGGGCGTGAGGTCCCTGGATACAGGTGCGTCAGTGGGTGTGAGGTCCCTGGACACAGGTGTCAGTGGGTGTGAGGTCCCTAGACACGGGTGTGTCAGTGGGTGTGAAGTCCCTGGACACGGGTGACTGGAACAGTGTGTCAGTGGGTGTGAGGTCCCTGGACAAAAGTGACTTGCATACACTGAACTGGAGAGTCAGTGAGAGTCATGTCACTGGAAACTAGTAGCTGGGATGCAGTGAACAATGACCCTGGATTTTCAGGACAGTGACGAGGATTGACTGGGATAGTTTAAACTCATTACGATCTTCAAATCTCTTGATATTTGGTATTTAAGAATTATCCTATGCTCTGAACTCACGTTTATAAAACTTACCTTAATATTACCCATAGGTCAAGAGTTATAGCTTAATTCAGTTTAATAAGCATATACTAGTTTAATAAGTCCATAATGATTATGTTACAGGGAAGAATAAACAGGTAAAAACCATGACTGGGACGACACACGAAAAGATATCACAGTCGCCCTATTATCTGGTCCTCTGCCAAAACTGTCTACCCTTCTATTAGCCTTAAGAGAGAGAGGCGGTATTTTTGAAGCAGCCCTTATACACACCATTCCTAATATGAATCTCGGTAATGGCTTTGCCGCCGTAGATGCCTTCCTTTCTTATTACACTGTGGAATGTTCTTAACGTCAGAAAACTCGTGGTTTGACCTAAGCTTTATCTCCTTATATCTTTATCTCTTCACCTTTCCTATATTTTTTTACCTTACCTGTCTTCTGCCCAGGTGGGTTCTATCCTACCCCGTGGGCCATTAGCTGTCCTGCAGTGCTCCTCTTTCCTCTTGTTCTTATAGATTACCTCCATTATTACTACTATCTTCTCGCTCTCATTCCATTATGTCCCCTTTATCACAACCGCTACAGTCATTTTGTTTCCACCTCAACCACTGTTGTATTACTATTATACTACTACCATAACTACTACTACCACAACTGCTACTATCACAACTACTACTACCATAACTACTACTATCACAACTACTACTATCACAACTACTACTATCACAACTACTGCTGCTCCCGTCCAATCATTCCCGTCCTCTGCCGCCTCTGGTATATATCCTGGCTCCCCTTCCTGCTTCTTCTTGACTATTTAATGGTGACCGAAACATCGTCATAACTTTCAGTATCCATCGTGCTGGTCATTTGTGAACGTTAGAAATGTTCATCTTGTTCTTTGACCTCAAAGTGATCTAGGCCATAATTTTGGGACTGAATGTCAGAATAAGCTAAGAGTGAATGATAAATTGGTTTTGAAACACCCCATGCGAGTTAGCCTGCCCGTGTGCGTCAGGTTCCTCCACACTGTGTCTGAGATACACACAACCTAGATTTAGTTACACAGTAGGATTGCCAACCAGGTCAAATGTGAACTGTGGCCTGGAAACTTCCTTCTCTCTCTCTCTTATAATTATAATTATATATATATATATATATATATATATATATATATATATATATATATATATATATATATGTAATTTCGAGCAGAATACGTAAAACTGATCAGTTAGCAAGAACTCATTTAAAATTAAGTCCTTTCTAAAAAAATCTTATACATTTAATGATATATTTTTTTCATTTATATTAATATAAAAATTAATGATTTTGTACCAAAAGAATCTTAGAAAACTTACCTAACCTTATCATAACAAGCGCAATTTAATTTAACCTAATTCATCTAAATATATTTTAGATAAGTTTATAATAATTTAATAATAAACAAACACAATGAAATATTTTTTCGGATAAAATATATTAAGTTTTCTAAGGTTCTTTTGGTACAAAATTATTAATTTTTACATTAACATAAATTAAAAAATATATATTTTTTTAAACGTATAAGAGAAAATTTTAGAAAGAACTTAATTTTAAACGAGTTCTTGCCAATTGACCAATTTTACCTATTCGGCACGAGATACATATATATCATTCATTTTTTGCCATTATCTCTCTTTCCCTTGCCAGAATTGTCCAATATATAAATTCATATACACTTTTTTTGCAAAATCAGAGCATATTCATTTTTGTGAGTCGTCCTGTAATTGTTGTTTTCTTGAATTAATGTTTTTCATATGACAGTGTTGTTTTTCGAGGGAAAATTTCTAGAAATTGTATCTGCTAGAAAATTACTTCAAAATTATTGTATATGTGCAAAAAGTATAGTTAAATATGGAGTGAAATTTTCGCTTCGTAGTCATATCGCCGGAGATTTATTAATAAATTATATATTACATTTTTTTAAAAAGGTGTTTACTGAGTGTCGCCTGGGGGGAAGAGGGAG
This sequence comes from Cherax destructor, assembly GCA_009830355.1. Classification (NCBI taxonomy): domain Eukaryota; kingdom Metazoa; phylum Arthropoda; class Malacostraca; order Decapoda; family Parastacidae; genus Cherax; species Cherax destructor. The sequence goes on along the minus strand of WNWK01003391.1, from coordinate 23,516 downwards.
GAAGAAGGGGGAAGAGGAGGAGGGGGAAGAGGGGAATAGAGGAGGAAGAAAGGGGGAAGAGAGGAGGAATAGGGAGGAAGACATTTGTATGTAAAATTTAATTAACCAACAAAAAATATATTTTGAGATGTGCTGGGATAAGATGCTTAACATTATCTCTCGGTGCCACAGCAGGAGTCAAACTGGGCATCAGAGTACACAGTACTTTATCCACAACGCCAGACTCCAGATAAGTATGGGCGCCCAGCCACACACTGGACTGAGAGATAATGTTTGTAAATAATTTCGCCTGTTTGAGAACTGTTAAGCATTTCAGAATCTCTTTTGTTGATCATTGTGTGTGTGTGTGTGTGTGTGTGTGTGTGTGTGTGTGTGTGTGTGTGTGTGTGTGTGTGTGTGTGTGTGTGTGTGTGTGTGGGTGTGTCTAGCCCAATAGGCCGAACTTCCTTAAACTAACGATTTTTTTTTAGTTAAATTCTGCTCTCTCTCTCTCTCTCTCTCTCTCTATATATATATATATATATATATATATATATATATATATATATATATATATATTTATATATATATTTATATATTTATATATATATATATATTTTTATATATATATATATTATATATTATATATATATATATATATATTATATATATATATATATATATATATATATATATATATATATATATATATATATATATATATATATATATATATATATATATATATATATATATATATATATATATATATATATATATATATATATATATATATATATATATATATATATATATATATATATATATATATATATATATATATATATATATATATATATATATATAAAAATATATATATATATATATATATATATATATATTATATATATATATATTTATATATTATATATATATATTTATATATTTATATATATATTTATATATTTATATATATATTTATATATTTATATATATATTTAATATATTTATATATATATTTTATATATTTATATATATATATTATATATATATATATATATATATATATATATATATATATATAATAATATATATATATATATTTTATGCAGAAATTGGGGTTTACTGAGGCCTATCTTGTCAAGGGCAAAGAGTAAAAGTTACACAAAACACCTGTAAAAATAGGCCTTCAGGTCTATCCCATAAACAAAGCTGTATTACCAGTGTGGTTTAGTGCTCCACTGGGTTAGGGTATAAAGGTTCCACACAAAAATTTAAAGAAAATATACATTTATTTACTTATATTAAACTATATAAGTCCAAACACGCTCTTCACATATCAATTAGCCAAACCCCCAAAACAGTATAGGACGGAGAAGGCGGCCGGGTGGTCACTTCAAACAAAACAACACTAAGCGGTCAGCCCAGCCACCACTCCCATCCTCCAGAACACATATCCTCCTATTTCTTCAGTTCACACTCGTCCTTCGGGCCCCGACAGTAATATATATATATATATATGTATTATATATATATATATATATATATATATATATATATATTAAACACTGTTGGCGACGGAGACTCGAACCTACGAACCCATGACAAGGTACGCAGTGCTTACCGTCCTACCACTGGTCCAATACCTTGGCATCCAGCTCACGCTAGACGTTGATCCAAGGCAGCCAGCTTTCAGGCAGGTTCGTAGGTTCGAGTCTCCTCGAGAGTTCAGTGTTTGTAAATATTCGCCTGCTTTGAATTCTAGCGTATATATATATATATATATATATATATATATATATATATATATATATATATATATATATATAAAAATATATATATATATATATATATATATATATATATATATAAATATATATAATATATATATATATATATATATATAAATATATATATATATATATATATATATATATATATATATAAATATATATAAATATATATATATATATATATATAAAAATATATATATATATATATATATATATATATATATATATATATATATATATATATATATATATATATATATTATATTATTTCATGAACGTTTTGGTTTATGCATCATCAAGGTTCCAACGAGATCTAGCGTAAATAAAGTAGGGTGAGGGAATTAAAAATAAACAAAGTTCATACTGGCCAGGTAAGTATTGACCTGGCAACCCCAGATATGTTTTAAATTGAAGGGAATACAGAAAAACTGAATAAATGAGTGGACTCTAACACTGTTTCTAGAGGGCCATTAGAGAGGATTACTATCATCATCGATCAGTGTTGTTCCAGGTGTTGTTCAGTACCACAGTATACCTAGGCTGAGCGACTGATTACCTCATAAATAGTCCCTTTTCTTGTCTGTTTTTGGTGAAGAAAAAAGATCCCAAAGAAGATAGGGTGTGATACATTCACTGAAAAATTATAAACATCTATTTTATTTTAAGAACGGGATACTATGAGCAGAGTATCGATACTGTAACTAAAAACAGGTAATGACACAAGTACCTGCACACTAAACTATGTACACAGTCAACTAATTAGATCGTTTAAACATTTACACGAATGTTTCATAAAAGCTGGGAAGTGAATCACTCCAGCAATATTGCTTCTCCATTGCAAATTGTGACCGGTTAGTGAATGCCACCAACTCGCTGGTCCGAAATAACTGGATATATTGGAAGTTCAATAATACCTGTTAACCTGACTTTCCAGGCAGCTGTCTCTTGTTGTGAACTGTCGCTTATTTCTTGAAGTGGTCTATCTAGACTCTAGAGCTGGTGGGTCTTGTCAGGGCTTGATACACAGTGCTGGAATCTATCGTGATCTATAGTGATCTTAAATGATCTGCTACTATCTGCCTAACCTGTTGTGATGTGCCAAGAATCGAGATCCGGTGAAAACAAATATGATCTGTCGTGGCCTCGATTGATCTGTTGTAAGCTGGTGTGATCTGCCTTAACCTGATGGCCCTTATTGTGACTTGAAGATCTGCTGTTGCCAATCAGACCTCACTTGCCGTTACTATATGTGATCTGTGTTGTCCTCTCACTACCAAGCGCAGAGGTCGGCGAACTTTTTTTGGGTATTAACCCAAAAAAGATTGTGTATAGCGAGATTCCCCACTAGACTTGAAAGTCCACAGAATCCGGAAAAGAGAAGGAGCATTCAAATTCAGAACAGTTTACTGAATCCATCTGTATGGAGAATACTGTCATACAAGCTGAAAAGTATGTATTGTACTCGATAAAGCAACTTTAAAAATATAACACAAATTAACAAAATAAAATGAAAAATAAACTGCAAGAAATAAATAGTAACAGACGAATTGTTATTACTGTGATCTGTCATGAATTGTTATTATTGTGATCTATCATGAATTGTTATTACTGTGATCTGTCATGAATTGTTATTACTGTGATCTGTCATGAATTGTTATTACTGTGATCTATCATGAATTGTTATTATTGTGATCTGTCATGAATTGTTATTACTGTGATCTATCATGAATTGTTATTATTGTGATCTATCATGAATTATTATTACTGTGATCTGTCATGCTGAGAGAGTCATGCTGAGAGAGTCATGCTGAGAGTCATGCTGAGAGTCATGCTGAGAGAGTCATGCTGAGAGAGTCATGCTGAGAGAGTCATGCTGAGAGAGTCATGCTGAGAGAGTCATGCTGAGAGAGTCATGCTGAGAGAGTCATGCTGAGAGAGTCATGCTGAGAGGGGAACACGCATTATCAAATAAATTTCTACATTACAGAGAAAAAAAATCTTTGACTCCGTAATGGTGCTCAAAGTCATTACTGAAAGTTAACTTGAGTTCTTGGTCATAACTGATTCTGTGTCATCAGTGAATACAAGTAACTTGTATAATAACTGAAACGCTCGTTGCAGAAAAGGGAAAATAGGTGTTGGGGTTTTACCCAATAGTAAATATTAATAGAATGCTTAATTTATAACAGGAAAATTTTAACACCTTAGTTAAACATAAATTTAAAGATAAACAAAATATAAATAAACGGCCTAGAAAAAACATGGAAATAAGATAAAATTAATCTTCAAGCAGAGCAGATGATACACGTCTGTAGTTGCAATATTGTTCACTTACACTATTGCAAGGAATATTTATAACAGTTGGAGACTGAGGAATGTGGGTAGAGTTATGACACTCGGCAGGTCTTAGAATATAGTGGCGACACTGTTGAAGATACCAGGGGATGAGGAGGAGGCAGGGGATGAGGAGGAGGCAGGGGATGAGGAGGAGGCAGGGGATGAGGAGGAGGCAGGGGATGAGGAGGAGGCAGTGGATGAGGAGGAGGCAGGGGATGAGGAGGAGGCAGTGGATGAGGAGGAGGCAGGGGATGAGGAGGAGGCAGTGGATGAGGAGGAGGCAGTGGATGAGGAGGAGACAGGGGATGAGGAGGAGGCAGTGGATGAGGAGGAGGCAGTGGATGAGGAGGAGGCAGGGGATGAGGATGGAGTACGTGCACTGCAAAACACGAGGGAAGAATTCTCTGAAAAGAAACTGAGTAGATCTTTTTTAAGGTGAAGTGAAGCTATGATATAATGAAGCAGCAGCAGCAACAGCAGCAGCAACAGCAGCAACAACAGCAGCAGCAGCAGCAGCAGCAGCAACAGCAGCAGCAACAGCAGCAGCAGCAGCAGCAGCAGCAGCAGCAGCAGCGTGGAGTTGCGTGTCCACTTAACTGACAACTTCACTCTTTCAGGAAATGTATCTGGAGACGCTGAAGGCGTCAGCCGAGGCAGAGGAGTGAATTATATACCATGTAAGTTCGACTATATGGTAGATGAAGAGTACATGAAGAGCTTGGAGGTACATACTGAGGACATCTACTGAGAAGAGCTTTCTACCTTTATCTAAATTTGAACTACTGTGTATTATCTAGATGTATGACTAAGGGACAGAATAACAAAAAGCTTTATCCTAACCTTCTAACTCCTCCGACAATTACGGACATGAAAATAAGGAAAAAAATGTAATATGCCACAATGAAAAAATAACATAGAACTTACAGGAGAGATTTAACTGGGTGGAAAACATGGGTCTTGAGTTCCTGTCTTAAACTTGTGTTATTCCGCTGGTTTAATTCTGGTTGCCACCATTTCTGCTATGACCATAGCAACCCTCTAATTTCACCACTATTGCCACCAGGCCACGGGTGGCACTCTCGTTATTTACGCTCCAACTATCGTCAGCTCTGTGATGGTCCATAATACAATCACAGTTCTCTCACAGCGGCCGTAACGAGAATATTTAAAATTCAGATTCAACTAGGAACGCCGCAGTCACAGAATTAGTTTCCTATATTGATGTGGAATGATTCTTTCACGAGAGAGAGAGAGAGAGAGAGAGAGAGAGAGAGAGAGAGAGAGAGAGAGAGAGAGACTGTGAGTATGTTACAAAAAAACGCGATATCTATAAATTATAGGCATCTGCAGAGAATACTAGAAGGCCTACCCCTCTAACATTCAGACTGTTTCTGGGATTTTGTAACAAATAGTCAGTATTCTGGCCCAGTTATCCTCTAAAGTTTATCATAATTTTTAATAGCGCTTTAGGATTGCAACTGATGCAATCCTAAAGATAAATTGTACAGTATTATAGTGCTGAAGGCACATTTCATATCTTTATAGCTCTTAAGAGGTACGTTATCATCAATTATAAAAATAATACTAGTATATACAAGCATGTGAGTGAGAATGTATTTCTCAGTAAGACTCGACTCGACTTAAACAGTGACTGACTAAACGTTCTCAAATAATCTATCTTCTTGACCAACCTGGCAATCAGAACAACTTGCTTGAACCATAAGACGAACGATTCGCCGAACAATAATAATGTTACAAGCAGCAGCACAGCGTCAGGAACAAGACAAAATAGCGACCCTAACAGGGGACCATCAGCAGATCCTCCATAATAGTCACAAAACTCCCTTAATACTGAATCTAAGTTCAGCATAACCAAAATCCCCGACTACGACGGTGCACAGATGCCAAACAGAATAGGTCAGAAGCTGGGTTATCTTAGCGTGTCATTACGACACAACTTCAGTAAAACGTCAAAAATCACTAAGTCTGAACTAAGCTCTGTGAACACAGTTACACAGAGTTACGAGAAGTATGTTTCGACTCACCACCGAAATCATACTCTACCAAAACAGTGTAAATAACGAACAAACAGAGACGAGAGAGATCTCTGGAGAGATGGAGAGAGATGTTGGTCCAGCGGTGACCAGCTGAGGAGAGAGATCAAGGGAGGACAGTCTCCAATCTCAAGTGCGATCGGGATTCTCCCGTCGTGGGAGCCGTCAGTTAAACAAGCGAGGTGATAGTTAGCAAGGTAGTTTGCCAATGCGGACAGCCACTCACAACTCTTGAACAGTGAGCACAGTGAAGTGTAAATGTTACATCCTACGTAATAATATAACTAAGTCAAATAATATAAAGCAAGATATTTCCATTTTAGCTAATAATGGAAATTTTTTTTTTTTTTTTATTAACACATCGGCCGATTCCCACCAAGGCAGGGTGGCCCGAAAAAGAAAAACTTTCATCATCATTCACTCCATCACTGTCTTGCCAGAAGGGTGCTCTACACTACAGTTACAAAACTGCAACATTAACACCCCTCCTTCAGAGTGCCGGCACTGTACTTCCCATCTCCAGAACTCAAGTCCGGCCTGCCGGTTTCCCTGAATCCCTTCATAAATGTTACTTTGCTCACACTCCAACAGCACGTCAAGTATTAAAAACCATATGCCTCCATTCACTCCTATCAAATACGCTCACACATGCTTGCTGGAAGTCCAAGCCCCTCGCACACAAAACTTCCTTTATCCCCTCCCTCCAACCTTTCCTAGGCCGACCCCTACCCCGCCTTCCCTCCACTACAGATTTATACACTCTCGAAGTCACTCTGTCTCGTTCCATTCTCTCTACATGTCCAAACCACCTCAACAACCCCTCCTCAGCTCTCTGAACAATCGTTTTGGTAATCCGCACCTCCTCCTAATTTCCAAACTCGAATTCTCTGCATTATATTCACACCACACATTGACCTCAGACATGACATCTCCACTGCCTCCAGCCTTCTCCTCGTTGCAACATTCATCACCCATGCTTCACACCCATATAAGAGCGTTGGTATAACTATACTCTCATACATTCCCTCTTTACTTCCATGGACAAGGTTCTTTGTCTCCACAGACTCCGAAGTGCTCCACTCACCCTTTTCCCTCATCAATTCTATGATTCACCTCATCCTTCATAGACCCATCCGCCGACATGTCCACTCCCAAATATCTGAATACATTCACCTCCTCCATACTCTCCCCCTCCAATCTGATATCCAATCTTTCGTCACCTATTCTTTTTGTTATCCTCATCACCTTACTCTTTCCTATATTCACTTTCAATTTTCTTCTTTTACACACCCTACCAAATTCATCCACCAACCTCTGCAGCTTCTCTTCAGAATCTCCCAAAAGCACAGTGTCATCAGCAAAAAGCAACTGTGACAACTCCCACTTTGTATTTGCTTCTTTATCTTTTAGCCCAACACCTCTTGCCAAGACCCTCGCATTCACTTCTCTTACAACCCCATCTATAAATATATTGAACAACCACGGTGACATCACACATCCTTGTCTAAGGCCCACTTTTACTGGGAAATAGTCCCCTTCCCTCCTACACACTCTAACCTGAGCCTCACTATCCTCATAAAAACTCTTCACTGCTTTCAGTAACCTTCCTCCTATTCCATACACCTGCAACATCTGCCACATTGCCCCCTATCTACCCTATCATACGCCTTTTCCAAATCCATAAATGCCACAAAACATCTTTACCCTTATCCAAATACTGTTCACCTATATGTTTCACTGTAAACACTTGGTCTACACACCCCTACCTTTCCTAAAGCCCCCTTGTTCATCTGCTATCCTGCTTTCTGTTTTACTCTTAATTCTTTCAATAATAACTCTACCATACACTTTACCAGGTACACTCAACAGACTTATTCCCCTATAATTTTTGCACTCTCTTTTGTCCCCTTTGCCTTTATACAAAGGAACAATACACGCTCTCTGCCAATCCCTAGGTACCTTACCCTCTTCCATACATTTATTAAATAATAGCACCAACCACTCCAAAATTATATCCCCACCTGCTTTTAACATTTCTATCTTTATCCCATCAATCCCAGCTGCCTTACCCCTTTCATTCTACCCACTGCCTCACGAACTTCCCTACACCCACAACTGGCTCTTCCACACTCCTACAAGATGTTATTCCTCCTTGCCCTACACACGAAATCACAGCTTCCCTGTCTTCATCAACATTTAACAAATCCTCAAAATATTCTCTCCATCTTCCCGATACCTCTAACTCTCCATTTAATAACTCTCCTCTCCTATTTTTAACTGTCAAATCCATTTGTTCTCTAGGCTTCCTCAACTTATTAATCTCATTCCAAAACTTTTTCTTATTTTCAACAAAATTTGCTGATAACATCTCACCCACTCTCTCATCTGCTCTCTTTTTACATTGCTTCACCACTCTTTTAACCTCTCTTTTTTCTCCATATACTCTTCCCTCCTTGCATCACTTCTACTTTGTAAAAACCTCTCATATGCTAACTTTTTCTCCCTTACTACTCTCTTTACATCATCATTCCACCAATCGCTCCTCTTCCCTCCTGCACCCACTCGCCTGTAACCACAAACTTCTGCTGAACACTCTAACACTACATTTTTAAATCTACCCCATACATTTTCGACCCCATTGCCTACACTCTCACTAGCCCATCTATCCTCCAATAGTTGTTTATATCTTACCCTAACTGCCTCCTCTTTTAGTTTATAAACTTTCACCTCTCTTTTACTTACTGATTCTATTTTCCTTGTATCCCATCTACCTTTTACTCCCACTGTAGCTATAACTAAAAAGTGATCTGATATATCTGTAGCCCCTCTATAAACATGTACATCCTGAAGTCTACTCAACAGTCTTTTATCTACCAATACATAGTCCAACAAACTACTGTCATTACGCCCTACATCATATCTTGTATACTTATTTATCCTCTTTTTCTTAAAATATGTATTACCTATAACTAAACCCCTTTCTATACAAAGTTCAATCAAAGGGCTCCCATTATCATTTACACCTGGCACCCCAAACTTACCTACTACACCCTCTCTGCATGTTTCTCCCACTTTAGCATTTAGGTCCCCTACCACAATTACTCTCTCATTTGGTTCAAAAGTTCCTATACATTCGCTTAACATCTCCCAAAATCTCTCTCTCTCCTCTACACTCCTCTCTTCTCCAGGTGCATACACGCTTATTATGACCCACTTTTCGCATCCGACCCTTATTTTAATCCACATAATCCTTGAATTTACACATTTATATTCCCTCTTTTCCTTCCATAACTGATCCTTCAACATTATTGCTACCCCTTCCTTAGCTCTAACTCTCTCAGATACTCCTGACTTAATCCCATTTATTTCTCCCCACTGAAACTCGCCTACCCCTTCAGCTTTGTTTCGCTTAGGGCCAGGACATCCAACTTCTTTTCATTCATAACATCGGCAATCATCTCTTTCTTATCATCCGCACTACATCCACGCACATTCAGACAACCCAATTTTATAAAGTTTTTCTTCTTCTCGTTTTTAGTAGATTTGTACAGGAGAAGGGGTTACTAGCCCATTGCTCCCGGCATCTTAGTCGCCTCATACGACACGCATGGCTTACGGAGGAAAGATTCTTTCCACTTCCCCATGGACAATAGAGAAAATAAAAAGAACAAGAGCTATTAAGAAAAAGAAGAAAAACCTAGATGTGTGTATGTATATATATGCATGTGTATGCCAGTGTAGTGTGACCTAAAGTGTAAGTAGAAGTAGCTAGATATACCTGTTATCCAGCGTGTTTATATTGGAAATAGCAATATAAAATTATATGAAAGATAATATATATGAAATATACATTGGGCCCCATTCAGGGGGTGCAATAGTGTGCACGTGGTGTGTGTGTGGTGCCGAATAGGTAAAACTTGCGATTTTGGCTTAAATAGCAATGCTCTTCTTGCCGAATTAGGCAAGCGAAAAATTTTGTAGGAAATAATTTCACAAAAATAATTCTGAACCTAACAAAAAAATATATTTAATTGTGTTTGTTTACTATTAAATTACTGTAAACTTATCTAAAATATATTTAGTTTGATTAGGCTAAATTAAATTGCGTTTTTTATAATAAGGTTAGGTAAGTTTTCTAAGATTCTTTGGGTACAAAATTAAAAATTTTACATTAACATTAATGAAAAAAATATATCTTAGAACGTATAAGAGAAAATTTTAGAAAGGACTTAATTTGAAATGAGTTCTTGCTAATTGATCAGTTTTACCTATTATGCACGACATATATATATATTCACCTATTTGTGGTTGCAGGGGTCGAGCCATGAACGCTCACAATTGATATCTTAGAAGGTATTGTAGCCAATTTGAATGAGAGGTAAATACCCAACTCTTTCGTGATCTCTCACTCTTTCGGAGAATAACAGGAATTTATGTAATCGGTGGTGACCAGACATTGACCTGATCTGAAAAAGACACAAGGAAGAAACTACAACACTCATGGACCGGAGATAAATATCGACCCAATCCTGTGTCAGGTCACAAGTATGACATGTCAGCTGGAAGTAAGTACTGCCTTTCAGAGTAGACCTGTTGTCGATGAGTGGAACAGTCTTCCAAGTATAATGTAAATGGTTTAGAAAAATCGACAAGTTGGTGAATTACGTAGATACTTTTGCAGCTTTTGGAAATCTTTATTGAGGAAACGTTTCGCCAGTCAGTAGCTTCCTCAGTCCAATATAGAGAAAATCGGTGGAAGATGAGTAGTAGTTTGAGATAATGAGTCCCTCAACCTGGAGTAGATGTGTCCTGACCATCAATCTTCAGCATGTGCTTGGACAAGTGGTTTATATACTGCAGTCAGGTGAGCAGAAGCAGCAGGCGGAGTCACCAGTGGACAAACCCACTAGTGAAAGTAGGTTATGTTTGTACGTTAGGAAAGCGTAGAATAATTCCCTGTCTCAAGATCACTTGATAGCTTTAAAAAAGAGGGTTGTACAACTATGTGAGAGGGATGAGCTGTGTTTGATTTGATTCTTGGGAAATTTTGGGAAATAGATGGGTAGAAATGGTGGGTTTTGAGTAGGACCTTCCTAATATGGGCCAGAAGGCCTGCTGCAGTCTTCATCCGTTCTTATTTTTAACATAGCTTAAAATTCTAAGAAAACTTATTTTCTGAGGAATTAAAGGAATAATGACAAAACAGCAAGTAACAATAAAATATAAATAATGCGAGGAATGAGATGAATTAAGTTAGAGATTATGGAGAGATAATGAGATGCTGGCAAATATCTCAGACCTCGTCTCTAAGAGTCTTTACTCAGGAAAATGAGGTAATTTCCCTGCTCCTCCCTGACATTATTGTGGTCCAAGAAATTAAGAAATTCCATTTAGTCGCCTGAGTACATTGAGATTTTCTCCTGAGGGGGAGAGAGAGAGAGAGAGAGAGAGAGAGAGAGAATGATGAAGAGAGAATGATGGAGAGAATAATGAAGAGAGAGAGAATCATGAAGAGAGAGAGAATCATGAAGAGAGAATGATGAGGAGAGAGAATGATGGAGAGAAAAAGCTTGGGTTAATAGGTAGCTACTACACTCTCCATGGTTGATAGGTTGCTGCTACATGGTTGACAGGTAGCTACAACATGGTTGACAGGTAGCTACAACATGGTTGACAGGTAGCTACAACATGGTTGACAGGTAGCTACAACATGGTTGACAGGTAGCTACAACATGGTTGACAGGTAGCTACAACATGGTTGACAGGTAGCTACAACATGGTTGACAGGTAGCTACAACATGGTTGACAGGTAGCTACAACATGGTTGACAGGTAGCTACAACATGGTTGACAGGTAGCTACAACATGGTTGACAGGTAGCTACAACATGGTTGACAGGTAGCTACAACATGGTTGACAGGTAGCTACAACATGGTTGACAGGTAGCTACAACATGGTTGACAGGTAGCTACAACATGGTGACAGGTAGCTACAACATGGTTGACAGGTAGCTACAACATGGTTGACAGGTAGCTACAACATGGTTGACAGGTAGCTACAACATGGATGACAGGTAGCTACAACATGGTGACAGGTAGCTACTACATAGTGACAGGTAGCTACTACATGGTGACAGGTAGCTACTACATAGTGACAGGTTAGCTACTACATAGTGACAGGTAGCTACAACATGGTTGTCAGGTAGCTACATTGTTGAGAGGTAGCTACAACATGGTTGACAGGTAGCTACAACATGGCTGACAGGTAGCTACAACATGGTTGACAGGTAGCTACAACATGGTTGACAGGTAGCTACAACATGGTGACAGGTAGCTACAACATGGCTGACAGGTAGCTACAACATGGTGACAGGTAGCTACAACATGGTTGACAGGTAGCTACAACATGGCTGACAGGTAGCTACTACATGGTGACAGGTAGCTACTACATGGTTGACAGGTAGCTACTAACATGTGACAGGTAGCTACTACATGGCTGACAGGTAGCTACACATGGTTGACAGAGCTACTACATGGCTAACAGGTAGCTACAACATGGTTGACAGGTAGCTACAACATGGCTGACAGGTAGCTACAACATGGTTGACAGGTAGCTACAACATGGTTGACAGGTAGCTACAACATGGATGACAGGTAGCTACAACATGGATGACAGGTAGCTACAACATGGATGACAGGTAGCTACAACATGGATGACAGGTAGCTACAACATGGATGACAGGTAGCTACAACATGGTTGACAGGTAGCTACTACATGGTGACAGGTAGCTACTACATGGCTGACAGGTAGCTACTACATGAGCTGGACAGGTAGCTACTACATGGCTGACAGGTAGCTACTACATGGCTGACAGGTAGCTACTACATGGCTGACAGGTAGCTACTACATGGCTGACAGGTAGCTACTAAATGGCTGACAGGTAGCTACTACATGGCTGACAGGTAGCTACAACATGGCTGACAGGTAGCTACTACATGGCTGACAGGTAGCTACAACATGGCTGACAGGTAGCTACTACATGGTTGACAAGTAGCTACAACATGGCTGACAGGTAGCTACTACATGGTTGACAAGTAGCTACTACATGGCTGACAGGTAGCTACTACATGGCTGACAGGTAGCTACTACATGGCTGACAGGTAGCTACTACATGGCTGACAGGTAGCTACTACATGGCTGACAGGTAGCTACTACACACTCAAGGTTATGAGTAAGATTGTAACTATCATTAAACCTCTTATTTTAGTATTCCTCATAGGCTTACTTCAATTTCTTTGTTTAAGATTTCTTGCGTGTTTATTTGTTTGGATGCGATGAATTCATAAATGGTGTTCAGAGTCATACATCACGTACTGGTTTTTGTCGAATCGGCTTCCTAGTGGCGTTGCTGTCATTCTTTGTTAGGTAAAAAGAATCAGCATAAAATGTGCTTTAGGGAGAAAGAGGTTGTGAGGGAAAGAGGGAGAAGAGGCTACATAGCAACTGAGGCTCAAAACTGACAGTTTACCTCATAGCTTTGCACCGTACGCTCGTCTATTATGCTTGTGCAATGTTTCAGTACAGGTGTCTGATGCAGTTTTGTTTCAGAGAAGAGGTAGTTGTACCCGTGTTGATGGCTACACCAGGGTGTTATCTGTAGTGAATTTGTCTTTAAGAAGCAACAGAGAAATATTACACACTACTACGCATATTTTGGGAGTGAAAGTTGGTGACCACGACAAATCTTGGACTCCCGATAATAATTTCTGTTCTATTTGTTTTGAAAAACTGAGACAGTAGACGAAAGGAACGGAGAAAATATTACATTTTCTTATTCCAGTGATCTGATGAGCCAAAAAAATAACTGATGCTTTTGCTGTTGTAGTGAACAAGGAGACTACACATACACAGAAACTAAAAGGGATATTCTATGCAAACCTTCCATCTGCTAATGGATCAGGTACATCAGCGCAACTACCCGAATACCTTAAAATATTCCTATAAGCTCTGAAGGAGAAGTTTTTCCTCTAAGCCAACTTAATGATCTGCTCAAAGACTTTGACCTTGCTAAAGATTCTACTTAAAGTTTGCGTTCCAGACTTAAATAACAAAAAATGGCACAAAATTTGCCTGATATCAGAACCAGGACAAAGATGTTGTTCCATATTTTGCTGAAGAAGGTGATTTGCTTTACTACACTGAGGGTTTAACAGAAAACCTTGGTGTGAAATATACTGATAAACGAGATATCAGTGTAATATTAGAGTGTCTATTCTGGAAACGTTCCTCCAGCCAGTGGCGTCTTCAGTCCAGTGCAGAGAAACAGTGGAAGATAAGGAGTTTGAGGTAATCAGTCCTTCAACAGTCTTGATGGATACCCAAATGTTGCACAATAGTTTCATTTATTATTTCGTCTATTTTATAAACTATTTATTAAAAATGTAAAGTGTAAGAACATAGACTCTTCATCCATTCTTTTAAATGAAATCTTAAAGCAGTTCTTCGAGACAATGTTATCAAATATTCTTGTTGCAGTGGGTCAGTCTGTGCACCTGAAGGATACTTATGGTGAATCTGTAGGCAATTTAGAATAAGATTAACTACAAAGACCAGCCTTTCCATTACACAAGGATCGGTAAATGAGACACTTGTGCAACATTTGAATACCTTTATTCTGGAAAAGTTTCGCCAGCCAGTGGCTTCTTCAGTCCATGCAGAGAACGGTGGAAAATTAGTAGTAGTTTGAGGTAATCAGTCCCCTCAGCTTTGAGTCAATTTGTTCAGTCCATCACTCTTATTAAAAGTGTAGCATATTCTCGGAGATGGTGTTTGTATCCTGCAGACAGATGAGGTCACTAGGGCTGCCAGCTTCCGTACACCACAAATCAGTGATATTTTAGTCTCTAATACAGTACAGGAATTAAATTAAACACTTAGATATCTAATGGTGATAATCATAACCATATTTTTAAAAGGGGCAGACCGGTAAGCCAGCGGAAGGCCTCGGTCAGATGACCAAAAGCTCCAGCTAAAATCGGCGTCAGGGAACACTTGTCCCGTTTACTGAGAAACTAACTTAAGGTATTATTGTTACTTTAGAAGATACCAAGTCTATTACAGCTTACAAATAAATTATCAGGCATCATAATTATGCAGAAACACTGTTCATTTTGAACGAAGATTCTAGTGACAAAACACATGCAATCACATATAAACACCCAATAAAACAAATACAATCACATATAAATACCCAATAAAACACATGCAATCACATATAAACACTCAATAAAACACATGCAATCACATAAACACACAATAAAACACATGCAATCACAAGTAAACACCAAATAAAACACATGCAATCACATATAAACACTCAATAAAACACACACAATCAAACAAACACCCAATAAAACACATACAATCACATATAAACACCCAATAAATATAATTTTAAAACGAATAATAGAACTTAAAAAACTCATAGATGCAGAACGATAGGACGTTATCACGGAATTATATAAATATTCAGGGTACATTAAAACCCATGCTGCCCTACCAGTGCCGGTAAACAGTGGATAGTGTCGGAAAGTACCTCGTTCCAACAGAGCTATATCGTATATCAAGTCTCTAATAAGTAGTGAAAAGGCTATAAGAGGCGACATTGGAGCTTTATCAGAGTGGGGGCTCTCTCAGTCACAGTGGAGCTTTATCAAACACAGTGGGGCTTTACCACTCACACTGGGACTTTCCATTGGCAATGGGTCATTATCAAATACAGTGTGGAAAAAAATTGATTTTCTTTGGTAAAGTTCGTTTATATTAGCACTTCTTTCTTGATATTGTCATCGCGAAATCCAGGTGAACGGAAAATTACAAATCTGTCCATTATATATATAAATTATATAAATAAATTATGTAAATAAATTAAGAAGTTGCTGGTGCAGGTGAAGGTACCCTCACAGGTGAAGGTACCATGACAGGTGAAGGTATCAGGACAGGTGAAGGTACCATGACAGGTGAAGGTATCAGGACAGGTGAAGGTACCTGGAGAGGTGTAGGTACCAGGACAGGTGAAGGTACCATGACAAGTGAAGGTACCAGGACAGGTGAAAGTACCAAGACAGGTATAGGTACCAAGACAGGTATAGGTACCAAGAAAGGTGTAGGTACAAAGACAGGTGTAGGTACCAAAACATGTGTAGGTACCAGAAGAGGTGAAGGTACCAGGACAGGTGTAGGTACCAGGACATGTGTAGGTACCAGGACAGGTAAAAGTACCAGGACAGGTGAAAGTACCAGGACAGGTGAAGGTACCTGGAGAAGTGAAGGTACCAGAACAGTTGAAGGTATCAGAACAGTTGAAGGTACCAGGACAGGTGTAGGTACCACGATAGGTGTAGGTACCAAGACAGGTGAAAGTACCAGGAGAGGTGAAGGTACCAAGACAGGTATAGGTACCAAGACAGGTATAGGTACCAAGACAGGTATAGGTACCAAGACAGGTGTAGGTTAAGTCATCCACAATCAGTAGCTTCGCCCTGCTCGCATGAGCCTTTCTGGCCACTTCAGCCAGTGTGTCAACCATCGCTCTGTTATTCTCATCGCACTCTTGTCTTGGCCTCCTTCTGTTCTGTGGTGGGTTATACATCACTGCAATTACCACCTTGGGACCTCCAGACTGAAGTGTTCCTATTACGCAGTCTCTTGCTTCTCCTCTGCCTCCTCTCTCCAGCTCATCAAAATCCCATTGGTTTTTGATGAGCAGTGCCATTCCTACACCCCCTCTGTCTTTCCTCAGGATCTGATATCCCGTTGGAAAGATGGCATCTGTTATCATTCCTCTGAGCTTGGTTTCGGTGAGAACTATGATGTCCGGTGATGCATCTTTGATTCTTTCATGCCACTCCTCCCACTTATTCGTTATTCCATCAGCGTTGGTGTACCATACTTTCAGTTTCCTCTCCAACACTGTGTTCTGGGGGGTTTCTGGGGGTGGAGAGCCTGGAAGTGTGCTGTGGGATTCTACAGCATATTGTGAGGTGGGGGCTGTAAGTGTGGATTGTGGTTTGTGTTGGGATAGTATGTCTGGCTGTGGGGGTTCTGTGTGTGATTGCACT
This sequence comes from Cherax destructor, assembly GCA_009830355.1. NCBI lineage: Eukaryota > Metazoa > Arthropoda > Malacostraca > Decapoda > Parastacidae > Cherax > Cherax destructor. Next base: position 6,234 of record WNWK01003391.1, on the reverse strand, counting down.
TGTTACTCTGCCCGGTTCTGGTTGTCCTCTGCTGACTGTCCTTGTCTCTCTTCCTAGACTCTTTTATTTTCCATGTCTTATCCCTCAGCTGCTGTCGTTCTGTTAATGTTCTGTCACGGTCTAGGAACACCCTCTCTTATGTTACTGATTCCTTCAGCTGTGGTTTCTCTTGCAGGATCCTGTTCCACACCATTTCTGTCTTGAAAATCAGTTTGACCGGCCGATTTCTCCCCTTCAAGTACTCTCCTATTCTCTGAAAATTTACTGTCTCAATCGTATCCTTCTTGCCTATTTCTTTGATGATGTTCTCAATCTCCCATCTTTCATTATGTGTCCTCACTTTGCTCTCCTGAAACCCATGAATAAACACTGACTTCTCCCTCTCCTCCTCCCATTGCCTTTCCCTCAGTGTCACTGGGTCCCATTTGTACATAGCCATTGTCTTCCTTATTTTTTCCTGTAACTCTTGGCGGCATGGTCATGCCTCTGCATTTACCTGTCACCTTCTCTACCTCCCCCCTTACTGCTATCCCTGCTCCTAATAGTTCTCCCCCTACATTCCTCAGCCTTGCTTTGTGGACTGAAAGGGCCTTAGTGTAAGTCTTGTCTAATTCCTTTCCATTGGGCTCCTCATTTAATAGGGGTGTACCTGCTTCAGATGCCATGTCTCCTCTGGGCAATAGCCCAGTAACTCGCTTCAGCATATTTACCTCATATTCTAGGGCCCGTATCCTGGTTTCTGTGGCTTTAACTTCTGACTCCCATTTCTTCTTCTCTTCCTCCATCCTCTTCTCCATTTTTGCAGAAAGCTCACCTAGTTTGCTCTCTCACTCTTGTTCCATCCTTTTACATTGCTCTTCCATCCATTCTTCCTTACCAGGACCATCTTCCTCTGATCTCCCTGAGCCTTGGATTTTTCCTCTGAGCCACCATGTTGTGTGTGTGTGTGTGTGTGTGTGTGTGTGTGTTTGTTTCTGCTCCTCATTGCAGGTTAAACACAAACCAGTCAGATCCTAACAATTATTTCAAAGCCAACAACGATCGCTAAGCGTTGCCCCTGAAAACAACGGTATTAACGTTCATTATGTAAATTGCAGCACAGATAACAACCATGACGCTGTATTACAACGACGTAACAATAGCAGCCAATCATTTACATATTCACCGAGCATTAAGTCTGCGACCAACTCATTACAGCGAGCAACAATGCTACAGTTAATATGAAAAAGTCAGTTTCCTAAACGCAAAACAGTTTCCAAGTTAACACACGAAACAGACAGCGAGCAGATGAATGACCACTTTTTGTTTCCCTTAAGTTTTACATGTGAGACTTGTCTATTTTCTGCGTCACATTACTAACAGATGTGAGACTTTATTTTCAGGACCACCTGAGAGGTAGATTCGTTGTGTCACATTAAGAGGTTCACCAATTATGCGCTTTATTAAGTGTGTCTGCTGGCCAGGTGAATATTTAAAACTTTCTGCACACTGTGTGTGTCTCATCCTAGGTTGCATACAAGACCATAATGGGAAAGCGAGTACACAACGAAATGTGAATCTTTTACCTAAAGAAGTTAGCGAAGTACATCTTTCATCCCAGTCCAGTAAGTATAAGAGGGAAATTCCCTTCACCAAACGAAATTTCTCTTAAAATTGCGATCTGGATAACTGGTGAGATCGAAGTGAGAAAAATGTTGGTGAATGAGAACAAGGATAACATTGTTGGAAAATAATCGTGTGTTAGGTTAGGTAACGTTTGTCAAGAAAGAGGACAGGTGTTTTCTGACCGGGGTCGTAAGTCTTGATGACGCGCAGCTGGAGTTTTTGGTCGTCTGACCGAGGCCTTCCGCTGGCTTATATGATAATAGCTGTGTGTGTGAAATGAAATGTTTAGTGTGTACACTCGCTGAGATTGCGAGGGTAGAACTAGGGCTCCTGGACCGGTACTTTACTTTTCAATAGATCAACGTGTTTTACCCCAGCCATATCTTATTATGAATCCATGTAGTCTATGTCCCAAATTGTTTCTCTGAAACTCACTCACGTACACCGTCACGTACACTTGTGACGACGTTTCGCTCCGACATGTACCATGTGTGTCTAGTTAATGGTCCCAGTCGGACCGAAACGTCATCACAAGTTTCAGTATTCCATGTGCAGGTTATTTGTGTATTGTTCCATTCACGGTGTTTGTTCTTTACTATATCTGTAGTTCATCTGTGTGTTCCTCTCTGTGTTTCCTTCCGCTGATCTTCCTTCTATTTGACGTCTTTCCTTCTGTTTAACGTCCTTCAAAATTTATGCTATTAGTAGTGTGGACAACTGTGTTCTCCACACTATTAGTATATCACAGTAACTAAGTACATGGTGATACCTCCCATTGTTTTGTGATACTCTGGTATCTGGTGGTCTGCTTCATGGAGGATTGTCTGCTTTTCCTGTTTGCGTGTCTATAGGAGTGTTAATCTCTCCAGGTCTGGTATAAGACCACGCCTCCAGGTGAATCATGGCCTCACCAACCCTGGTGTGTATAATTATACATTTTTATGTGTCTGTAATTACCTATTTGTAGTTACAGGAGGAGAATAACATTCAATATTTGGGTCATAATTGTTTGAAATTTCCAATGGTTACTGCACTTACTAAATGAAAAAAATGCGAGTGTCTGGACCTGGGTTGATGGAAGTGTGTATGAGTGTGTGTGTGTGTGTGTGTGTGTGTGTGTGTGTGTGTGTGTGTGTGTGTGTGTGTGTGTGTGATAACACTGAACATGATCTCTGCTAATAATACACACTCACTGGCCAGTGCATTAACCACTCACGTACTGGCCTGTGAGTTTTAGGACTAACTCAACATGGGTTACACCCTCCCCCCACCTGTTCCCTGATTTGTTTACAATTGTGTTATTACGATTTCGTGGGTCAAGATGTACACCACCACCATCTAACACAACCACCACCACACCAGCAACACTCACATCCCATTGCCATCTAACACCCACAACCACATCAACACCTGAACCTTCACAATACCAGCAACACCCGCAACACCCACAACCTCCGCAACACCCGCAACACCCACCTAGCAGATATTCCCAGACTCCCAATTCTCGCTACAATATATTCAGAGATACGGCAGACCTCTTCGTCCCGTAAATTAATCTTGTTATTGTGGTTGTGACACGTCATTTCCAGGCAGTGTGTAGTGGCCCAGACCAGAGCTTCCTCCCACTCAACCCCACCTAAGGTTTCCAGGGAAGCCAAGGTGTTCTTGGTTTTCAAATATCTTAGAAAGAGGAAAACTTTGCCATCCTCTTCCTTCTCCCACGTTTCATCTATTTTAATTTTCCCATTGTTCCCTTTTCTCATTAAAAATAACTATATTGGGTTATTATAATAGCTTACTGAAAGAAAGACTCCTAGGAGAGGGTGTTAGTGGCAGGCATGCGAGAGGAAATGGTTGCCATGGTAACAAATCATCTCAGCTTCTGAGAGTAACAAGAGAATATAGACATTTTAGTGTCTATGGAAGCAGTTTATTAGTTCATCAATGTCAGTGAGGTGGTTACAGTGTTTGACTGTCCTACCTGACGACCTGGACGGGCTAAAAGTATTTTCGAAAAAGTAGCTGTGGTAATTCATCCCATTAAATGAGGTAAAGATGGAAAGAGAAGGTTAAAAAAGAAATTAAATTAAAGATGAGCTCACAAATTACGTTAACACAAAAGGTTTTAAGCATAAACATCACGCCCAACCTATCTCCAGAACAACACACAAACCGACTAACACCGGCAACATGCGCAAGGCAGGATAATACAAAAACTCTTCGCAAACCAGAATAAAAAATCATTCGAAGTATTGTGCATAAAAAATCAACACAAATCCTTGAATATGCAGCACCATCGTGGAACCCACATCTAAATAAAAAAAAATGGGAAAAAGTTGAAAAATTCTCTCCATTATAGTGGAAATGAGAGACAAACTACGAAGGAAAGTATTAACTGTAGCTCACAACACTGACAGAACACAGCTTAAGATGTGATCACCACACACAAAATACTCTGGGGTAATAACAGGTTGGTAATATCAAAGCGATTTACCATGAGAGAATTCATGTCTAATAAACACAAAGTGACCGACCTGGTGAATCACAGAGACTTCAAGAAATACCATCAATGGTAAGATTAAGATACTTATGGAACGGACTGAGAGGAATATTTATTTTAAAACTTTAAAGTCATACAGTATAAGTAATATAGAGACAATATACAGTGACTGGAACAATACACAAATAACTCGCACGTAATAGGCAAATTTACGTGGTAAATTTGCCTATTACCCCGGATTTCGTACAGCTCCCAACTCGAACAATTATGTAAGTGTATTTTTGTAAGTGCTTTTGTAAGTGTATTTTTGGGGGTCTGAAACGGACTAATTTACATTTGTCCTTATGGGAACAAATTCTTTCGGTAACGGTACTCGAACAGCATTCTGGAACGAATTATTGACGAAAACCGGGGTACCACTCTATAAAGATCACCTCAGCCAACAGGTTATTAGTCGGGTTCATCAGTTGAAACTCAGACCTGGCAAACTTAATTAAGGGACTAGGTGATTGCAGACATCATGCATGTGTGTGCAAGCATACAGACACAGAGATAGACAGACACACACACTGGTAGACCATATAACAGATCCTTTGAATAAAGCGGAACGGGATCAAGAACACCCAGGTGGAAGCTGAGGACACAGATGAACCACTGGGATGTAAGGAAGCATTTCTTCAGTGTCAGGAAAGTTAAAAAGTGGAATGAGTGGTCATGAGTTTAGTGTCAAGAGCTGGAGTTCATTCCTCGCAAAATTCAAATAGGTAATCAGCACACATGCAGTGTACGTAGAAGTCTCTTTAATAATAATAATAATAATAATAATAATAATAATAATAATAATAATAATAATAATAATATTTCTTTTATGCACCATTCAGGTAATGTAGGTTATTGGTAATAAAATATTATGTACATAAGTCACTATCATGCGGTGTATATGAGGCAGTACGAGGGTTTAAATGATGCGGAGTTCCTGAGTATTAACAAGTGATGGTTCAGGAGAGAAGGTTATGTATGTATGCAGTGTGTGGCAGTGTGTGGCAGTGTGTGGCAGACATGTCACTCATATGTCACAGTCATCAACAAAATTTTTTTTACACAGATGCTGTGATTTTGTCAGTCGTGTGTGTGTGTGTGTGCGCATGTGTATGTGTGTGTGTATGTGTCAGTCGTGTGTGTGTGTGCGCGCGCGCATGTGTATGTGTGTGTGTGCGCATGTGTGTGTGTGTGTATGTGTGTACTCACCTAATTGTACTCACCTAATTGTGGTTGCAGGGGTCGAGTCTCAGCTCCTGGCCCCGCCTCTTCGCTGTCTGCTACTGGGTCTCTGCTCTCCCTGCTCCATGAGCTTTATCATACCTTGTCTTAAAACTATGTATGGTTCCTGCCTCCACTATATCTTTCTCTAGTCCATTCCACTTCCTGACTACTCTGTGGCTGAAGAAGTGTTTCCTGACATCCCTTTGACTCATCTGAGTCTTCAGCTTCCAGTTGTGTCCCCTTGTATCTGTGTTCCCTCTCTGAAACAACCTGTCACTATCTACCTTGTCAATTCCCGCAGTATTTTGTATGTCGTTATCATGTCTCCTCTGACCCTTCTTTCCTCCAGTGTTGTTAGTCCTATTTCCCTCAACCTTTCTTCATAAGACAGACCCCTGAGTTGTGGAACTAACCTTGTCGCAAACCTTGCACTTTCTCTAGTTTCCTTACGTGCTTGACCAGGTGTGGGTTCCAGACTGGTGCTGCATATTCTAGTATGGGCCTGACGTACACGGTATACAGTGTCTTGAACGATTCCTTGTTAAGGTAACGGAACGCTAATCTAAGGTTTGCCAGACGCCCATATGCTGCCGCAGTTATCTGGTTGATGTGTGCCTCCGGAGACGTGCTAGGCGTTATACTCACTCCAAGGTCTTTCTCCTTTGCCGAGGTTTGTAGCCTTTGTCCGCCTAGCTTGTACTCTGTCAGCGGTCTTCTTTGCCCTTCTCCGATCCTCATGACTTTGCATTTGGAGGGGTTGAATTCGAGAAGCCAACTGCTAGACCAGATGTCGAGCTTGTCCAGGTCTGTTTGCAGCCCTGCCTGGTCCTCTTCTGATGTGATTCTCCTCATTATTTTCACATCAT
>WNWK01003390.1:20000-168562 GCA_009830355.1 Cherax destructor | reverse complement strand
GATGATTGAAAAGATGGCAGAAACTGGATGATTAGAAAAGATAGCAGAAGCTGGATGATTGAAAAGATGGAAACTGGACATGAAAGATGGAAACTGGATGATTGAAAAGATAGCAGAAAACTGGATGATTAGAAAGATGAGAACTGGATGATTAGAAAAGATGCAGAAGCTGGACGATTAGAAAGATGGCAGAAGCTGGATGATTGAGAAAGGATGGCAGAAACTGGATGATTGAAAAGATGCAGAAACTGATGATTGAGAAAGATAGCAGAAACTGGAGATTGAAAGAACGAGATAAGAAGCAACTGGATGATTGAAAAGATGGCAGAAAGCTGGATGATTGAGAAAAGATGCAGAAACTGGATGATTGAAAAGATGAGCAGAAGCTGGACGATTGAAAAGATGGCAGAAACTGGACGATTAGAAAAGATGCAGAAACTGGATGATTGAAAAGATAGCAAACTGGATGATTGAAAAAGATGCAGAAACTGGATGATTAGAAAAGATAGCGAACTGGATGATTGAAAAGATGGCAGAAGACTGGATGATTGAAAAGATAGCAGAACTGGATGATTGAAAAGATGCAGAAGCTGGATGATTGAAAAGATGGCAGAAAGCTGGACGATTGAGAAAAGATGCAGAAACTGGATGATTGAAAAGATGCAGAACTGGATGATTGAAAAATGGCAGAAACTGGATGATTGAAAAGATGCAGAAACTGGACGATTGAAAAGATAGAGAAACTGGAGATTGAGAAAAGATAGCAGAAGCTGGAGATTGAAAAGATAGCGAAGACTGGATGATTGAAAAGATAGGAAAACTGATGATTGAAAAGATAGCGAAGCTGGAGATTGAGAAAGATGGCAGAACTGGAGATTGAAAAGATGGCAGAACTGGATGATTGAAAAGATGCAGAACTGGAAGACGAGATTGAAAGATAACTGAATTGAAAAAACTGAGATGAAGATGCGAGCTGAGATTAAGATAACAATAAGATGGACGGTGAGAAAGAATGTGAAATGACGATTGAAGATGAGACGAGATTGAAAAGATGCGAGCGTGAAAGATAAATGGATGATTAAGATGGCGATGGATTGAAGATGCGAACGAGTTGAGATGGAGAAGCGAGAAATGAAACTGGAGATTGAAAATCGACGAAAGAAGATAAACGGATAGAAAGATGGGAACTGATGATTGAAGATGGCAGAACTGATGATTAGAGATGCAGAAGCGAGATTGAGAAATAGTGTAGAAAAGAGCAGAGAATAAGATGCAAATTGAATGCAGAAGCTGAGATTGAAAAGATGCAGAGACTGGGATTGAAAATGGCAATGATTGAAGATGGAAGCTGAGTTAAAGAGATAATTGAAAAATAACGATGATAAGATGCAGACTGATGATGAAAAGATCAGAACTGGAGATTGAAAAGATGAACTGAGATTGAAAAGATGGCAGAAGCTGATGATTAGAAAGATGCAAGAGATGATGAAAGATGGAGACGAGATTGAAGATGCAAACTGAGATGAAGATGCGAGACTGATGATTGAAAGATGAGAACAGTGAAAGATGGAAACGAGTTGAAGATGCGAGTGAGATTGAAGATGGAAGCGGAGATTGGAGAGCGACTGAATTAAGATGGCAGACGAATTGAATGAGAGACGAATTGAAAAAATGAGTGAAAAGAGCGAAGCTGAGATGAAGACGAGAGATTAGAAGATGGCAGAACGAGATGAAAAGAGACTGAGTGAAGAGCAGAACTGAGTGAAGATCGAACGAGTAAAATGAAGTGAGTGAAGATGCAGAAGCGAGTTAAAGACAGAGCTGAGTAAAAGAGGAGCTGATGATTGAAGATGAACTGATTAAATGAAACTGAGGAAGATGACTGAGATGAAAATGGCAACGAGATTGAGAATGGCGAACTGATGATGAGAAAAGATGGAAAGCTGAGATTGAAAAGATGCGAACTGGAGATTGAGAAAGATGGCAGAGAGCTGGACGATTGAGAAAGATGGCAGAGAGCTGGACGATTGAGAAAGATGGCAGAGAGCTGGATGATTGAGAAAGTGGCAGAGAGCTGGATGATTGAGAAAGATGGCAGAGAGCTGGATGATTGAGAAAGATGGCAGAGAGCTGGACGATTGAGAAAGATGGCAGAGAGCTGGATGATTGAGAAAGATGGCAGAGAGCTGGATGATTGAGAAAGATGGCAGAGAGCTGGATGATTGAGAAAGATGGCAGAGAGCTGGACGATTGAGAAAGATGGCAGAGAGCTGGACGATTGAGAAAGATGGCAGAGAGCTAGACGATTGAGAAAGATGGCAGAGAGCTGGACGATTGAGAAAGATGGCAGAGAGCTGGACGATTGAGAAAGATGGCAGAGAGCTGGATGATTGAGAAAGATGGCAGAGAGCTGGATGATTGAGAAAGATGGCAGAGAGCTGGACGATTGAGAAAGATGGCAGAGAGCTGGACGATTGAGAAAGATGGCAGAGAGCTGGACGATTGAGAAAGATGGCAGAGAGCTGGACGATTGAGAAAGATGGCAGAGAGCTGGATGATTGAGAAAGATGGCAGAGAGCTGGATGATTGAGAAAGATGGCAGAGAGCTGGATGATTGAGAAAGATGGCAGAGAGCTGGACGATTGAGAAAGATGGCAGAGAGCTGGATGATTGAGAAAGATGGCAGAGAGCTGGACGATTGAGAAAGATGGCAGAGAGCTGGATGGTTGAGAAAGATGCCAGAGAGCTGGATGATTGAGAAAGATGGCAGAGAGCTGGACGATTGAGAAAGATGGCAGAGAGCTGGATGATTGAGAAAGATGGCAGAGAGCTGGATGATTGAGAGGAATGGTAAAGAGTTTAAATGCTTGGTATGATCAAAGAAAGCTGGATTAATGAGAATGATTACAAAGATTTGGAAACACATTTCCTGGTGAAGGGCTCTTGATCCAATGAATTGGGGTTATCCACCCCTTCGGTGGAGTGAATCCGACTGAGTGTGAGTTGGACCCGCCTAGCACGGGCCAGTAGACCTCCGGCAGTGCTCCTCTTATGACCCCAGCTACTGTATAACTTCTCCCGGCTTGGCGCATAATCGTGATTATTATAATTATAAACTCGTTTGGGAATGGTTAAAAGAGATCATCCCAGAAATTAATCGGGGGGTGGGGGGTCACTGAATCTTAGATTCAGCGCTGAATCACAAGTAATCTAATACACGTACACTTCGTACTCTTTCTTGCACTGCTATGCTATTTGACCTCAACGATTCGGAAAATGAACTTGGCACCACGCAGATGTCGTTAATATTCTTAAAAATGCAGCAAGCAAATCAGGTTAAGTGGTAGGGAATGCTGGGGAAAACCTTGTCCACTGGCTCACAGGCGGCTCCTACGAAAAAAAAAAAATCAGAAAAGAAGTGAAAAGAATTTCAGCTAAGATGGTCGCAAATTTATTCTATCTCTACCAATGAAAAGTTGAACATTTTTCTTCTTCCCTGACGCGAGAGAATTAATTAATTCGGCTCCCTGTAAACATCTGCCAGGTTCCCAGTCAGGAAGAAATTGTCAAACATTTTTCGAGAGAGAAACGATGATCCCCCCAAAAAAAATATCGGTATTTCAAGACGAAATTTAAAATCTTTGACAAAAACTACCCGGACTGAGGCCTTTCTCGTATAGTTGTAACCTGCGTTAAAATTCCTCAACTCGTATATATACTGGCTCCCTTACCTTGGTGTGTTAGTGTGTGACTAGTTAATGATCCAACTCGGACAGAAACGTCGTCATAAGTTAATTGTGTATATTTACTGCCTAATACAGCGCTTGAAACAATTGCATTGTCGTGCTTTTTAGCCAGTGCTTGCGATCTTGCCTTATGAAGCAAAGATAGTTTCTTCTAAAGTGTAAATTTATTGCTCCAAGAGTTTTTTTTTTTTTTTTTTTTAGGAGTTGCTGGGGCAATGAATTTACACTCTGGCAAAAGCTATCTATGCTTTATAAGCATTAGAATTTTTCGAAACGATTTATTCTGAGTGTAGTTTGGTTTGCCCTACTGACTGACTTTTACTCTAAAAGAAGTGATAGCCGTCACGGAGATCAAAGTTTGTGACAGGAACTATTGTTGCCCAGCACATCATGATTACAGGATTTTCAGTGCCACATCTGGTACAAGGTGACGATGACGTGAACACATATTGTGAGCACACGACGTGACCCTATGACGTGACCCCATGATGTGACCCCATGATGTAACCCCATGACGTGACCCCCGATGTGACTCCATGATGTAACCCCATGACGAGACCCCATGATGTGACCCCCTCCCGTTACGCTTTTCTCAATACAGGCTGAAAGGTCACATGAAAAATAAATATTTTGATTAATATTTGCACAAAACCAATTAACTGCCATGCTTCATTCCACATTCTAACCATTCCTTTTCCATCATTTTTTCTCTTTCTTTCTCCTTTCTTCCACTCCCATACCCACTGCCCTGCTTGTTATACAAATTCTCACAAGAGTCCTCCTTGACAGCAGCTGTTATTATGATAAGTCCGCTCATTTGTTCCTCCCAAGTCCTCAGGCATGTTCCCTAACCTACAATCAGCTGATTGCGGAATGCAAGAACACTCTCCATCAATCACATGGTATGTGATTTCTGTTCCACCTCACAAGACTGCCTCCAACCAGAGCAAGTCGTGAGGAGATGCTGAAAGGTAGTATGGCAGTTGTGATGATGTCATTGCGGAATAAATAGAATAATTGGAAACTGCAGATACGAGTTTTTTGTATCATTCTCCGGTTCGTAAATTGTACCTGTTGATTGAAAATTGTGAAACAGGAGAGACCATGGCCTTGCTCTCTGTAAAACCGTGTGTGTGTGTGTGTGTGTGTGTGTGTGTGTGTGTGTGTATACTCACATATTTGTGGTTACAGATGTCGATACATAGCTCCTGGCCCCGCCTCTTCACTGATCGCTACTAGGTCCTCTCTATCCCTGCACTGAGCTTTATCATACCTCGTCTTAAAACTATGTATGGTTTCTGCCTCCACTATGTCACTTTCCAGACTATTCCACTTCCTGACAACTCTGTGACTGAAGAAATACTTTCTAACATCTCCTTGACTCATCCGAGTCTTCAACTTCCAATTGTGACCCCTTGTTTCTGCGTCCCATCTCTGTCTCTATCTCCCTTGTCAATTCCTCGCAGTATCTTGTATGTCGTTATCATGTCTCCCCTAACCCTCCTGTCCTCCAGTGTCGTCAGGCCGATTTCCCTTAACCTTTCTTCATAGGACATTCCCCTTAGCTCTGGAACTAGCCTTGCTGCAAACCTTTGCACTTTCTCTAATTTCTTGACGTGCTTGACCAGATGTGGGTTCCAAACTGGTGCTGCATGCTCCATCATGGGCCTGACGTACACGGTGTACAGAGTCTTGAACGATTCCTTACTGAGGTATCGGAACGCTATTCTCGGGTTTGCTAGGCACCCGTATGCTGCAGCAGTTATCTGGTTGATGTGCTCCTCAGGAGATGTGCTCGGTATTATACTCACCCCAAGATCCTTTTCCTTGAGTGAGGTTTGTGTGTGCTCACCTATATGTGGATGCAAGGGTCGAGACACAGCTCCTAGCCCTGTCTCTTCGCCGAGTGTGTGTGTGTGTGAGAGAGAGAGAGAGAGAGAGAGAGAGAGAGAGAGAGAGAGAGAGAGAGAGAGAGAGAGAGTACTTAGAACCCTGAGCCTGCACTCCTTTGCAAGACATAGACTGAGAGGAGACATGATTGAAACATGCAAGTAGAAGGCAGGCACGAATGAAGGAAATAGCAGGATGTCCTCAGCATGCTCTTTGTAAGAAATAACTGGAAAAATGGACTAAAGTTGGAAAAAAATATATATTATTTCTCAGAGGATATAAGAAAGATACTGACTTGTAAATACAGTTACAAAGGAATGGAACAATCTTCCAAGCAGAGTGATTTCAAAAACCAGGTGAGAAGGATTGTGTTGAAGAGTGACCTACCTATTTTAGACCATCCAACGAGTCTAGTCGTCCAGAGAGCCAGCCAATTAACCATTTAGCCAGTCAGCCAGCCAACCAGTCGAGCATTCAGTTAGCCAAGCAACTAATCAAGCATTCAGTTAGCCATCCAGCCACAAAACTGCCAACCAATCAAGCAGTCAGGCGGCCACAAAACTGCCAACCAATCAAGCATTCAACTAATCTAGTTGTCCAGATAACCAGCCATTTAGCCAGCCAGCCAATGAATCCACTACTCTATCTCCCTCCCTTTCTCTCAGATAATGCCCCCCAGAGAACTTGCATCTCCCAAGAGAGACAGGACACAAGAAAGAGGTTTAAGATTACCCCGGGAGAACTTTTGCAAGTTTCGCTGCTCTTGCAAGTTGAAAATTGTTGCGTGAGGCTTGTCATAAATACGTGAGCACTTGCACCTTCATCTTCCTAATGGCTCCCGCTTGTGCAGGTGTGAAAATGTGTGTGTGTGTGTCTCTCTCTCTCTCTCTCTCTCTCTCTCTCTCTCTCTCTCTCTCTCTCTCTCTCTCTTCAGAATGTTTGATTATCAAGATGAAAATATTTTATTAATATCGAACGATATGTATCCATTTAATAATAATGATGATGATGATGATGATGATGATGATGATGATGATGATGATGATGATGATATTATTATTATTATTATTTTATTTTTATTATTATTATTATTATTATTATTATTATTATTATTATTATTATTATTATTATTCAGCACACAACACCTAGGAAGCATAAGGTTTGATCCCAGCAAGGGTAAGAAAATCTCCATTTCCTTGAATCAAGAACCCTTCGCCGGCATCAAGACCCCCACCCCTTCTCCCCCCCCGGGGTAAATTAAAGGGAAAATGGAAAGGAAAATTTTTCCTCTGATTTATTTTGTTTCTTCTGGCCTTGTTTTTCTTGCATTTTTTTCCTTGATTTGTTTCTCGATTTTTTCGGGTTTTTTTTTCCTCGCTCGTTTGTTTTCTTCATCGTTTATTTTTTCCCCTTCTTGTTTGTTTTCCTTCTCTATTGCCTTCCTTCTGTCTTGCTTCTCTTATCGCTTGTTTTCTTTATTGCATTTCTTCTCTCTTGTTTTTTCCCCCTTGCTTATTTTTTTTTTTTGCTTAGTTTACCTTCTCTCTTGTTTTTCCTTCTATCTTATTTTCCTTGTTGCTTCTTTTCTTTTGTCCCTGGAGCTTTTTTTAACATTTCCTTGCTTTATCTTTTGCAATGTGTTTCTCCCAGTTATTCATTTTTGCCCTTTCCTCCTTTCGTTCCATTTGCTCGTCTCACCACATTTCTTGTTTATCCGCTTTCTGCATCGCTCCTTTCTTATTCCTCATCATTCCCATTTCTGGCACTTTTAATTCCATTTCTGACACCTGTCTCTCATACCTGACACCTGTCTTTCATATCTGACACCTGTCTCTCATATTTGACACCTGTTTCTCATACCTGACACCTGTCTCTCATACCTGACACCTGTCTCTCATACCTGACACCTGTCTCTCATACCTGACACCTGTCTCTCATACCTGACACCTGTCTCTCATACCTGACACCTGTCTCTCATATCTGACACCTGTCTCTCATATCTGAAACCTGTCTCTCATATCTGACACCTGTCTCTTATATCTGACACCTGTCTCTCATACCTGACACCTGTCTCTCATATCTGACACTAGTCTCTCATACCTGACACTAGTCTCTCATACCTGACACCTGTCTCTCATACCTGGCACCTGTCTCTCATACATGGCACCTGTCTCTCATACCTGGCACCTGTCTCTCATACCTGACACCTGTCTCTCATATCTGACACTAGTATCTCATACCTGACACCTGTCTCTCATACCTGACACCTGTCTCTCATACCTGGCACCTGTCTCTCATACCTGACACCTGTCTCTCATACCTGACACCTGTCTCTCATACCTGACACCTGTCTCTCATACCTGACACTAGTCTAACATACCTGAAACTTCTCATACCTGGCACTACTCATACCATACCTGGCACCTCTCAATTCTTACTATCGTCTATCTCTTATTCCTCACTCATCTTCCTCATTAGTGATCCTATTTCATTATTTCTCTCCCCTCTCTATTAGTTCTCATCCCTCTCGTTTATTCCTCACCCTTCTCTCTCCTTTTCCTTGGTGTCCTCTCCCTCATTATTCACCCCTCAACCTTTTTTTCGCTACTGTCCCTTCTATTTCTCTCCATTCTCCCATTTTGTTCGTTCTTCTCCCTTATTCTTCACGATTCCCCCTTATTCCTCACCCTTCTACCTTATTCTTCACCCTTCTCCCTTATTCTTCACCCTTCTCCCTTATTTCTCACCCTTCTCCCTTATTCCTCACCCTTCCTCCTCACCCAATTCACCAAGTCGCTCATCTTATTTTCATTTCTAATCCTTCTTTCTCATTACTCAAATTCCCCCCCCCCCACACCTTTCCCCTCAGTCTCTCTTTTCTCCCGTCACCTCTCCCTCATTCCTAACACCTTCCATTCATTCCCAATCTTTCTCCCTCGCTCACCGCCATTGCTCTCTTCTTCATTCTTGACAATTCTTTATTGCTCCTGGAACATCGTCGTCATTATTAAGACTTTTTTTCCCTTATTCCTTATCCCTGTTCATTGTTCTTGACGCTTCTTCATGTTCTTATTCAACACTTCCCTGTGAAACATCAGTTACCGCTATATCATCCATTTCTTTATTTTTATTTCCTACCTCTCTCGTTTCTTCCCTTTTTCCACTTGTATTCCTTCCTTTGGTCTCTCTCTCTCTTCGTCTATCCTGTTCATCTCTACCCTCGTCCCATATTTTCTTGCATTTTTACACGATGTGTGTGTGTGTGTGTGTGTGTGTGTGTGTGTGTGTGTGTGTGTGTGTGTGTGTGTGTGTGTGTGTGTGTGTGTGCACTTACATATACTGACCTATATATGGTTGCAGGGATCGAGTCACAACTCCTGGCCCCGGTGTATGCGTGTGTGTGTGTCTCAGAAGCTGAGCGTATGACGGAACAGTTAACACAATAGACCCAAATCGCTTACCTCTGATTAAAGTGAAGAAAAGACACATATAGAAGAACAGACTATTATCTGGGTAATGATTCGCTCTGGTAAAGCTCTACACAGAGGAAACATTGCTCAAGCTGGCCCAGTGACGCGTCTTTCTTCACAGGGAACACAAGAAAACTTGCTCATCAGTGCCGTTGTGAACCACATTCCATAACCTCTACTGTCAACACTGAACTCGTCGAGACAGTGAGACAAGTTACTCTCAACAACCACTGCTAACAACAGTGAGGTCGTCAAGTTACTAAAAAGATGCGGAAATGCAATAACGAGTGGTTTCCATGTTTCCAGCCTGCTAAATTTACGACCTGGATCACGAAGGGTCACATAGGTTCGCATGACCTCGAGTGGAAGCTGGAAGCTAAGACTATACTGACTCAGCATAAAGATTTAGTCTATCGGAGGTCACTCTCTCAGACTGCCGCCATCTTCTAACTCCTCTAACAAAACACTGTCCCCACGTTTCTGTCGAGTGTTATATCTCAACTCCCGTATTTGACTATGGATCGTGATATATATATATATGTGATATATGATTTTATATTTTACATTTCCAGTACTGTGATGGTCAACTTCTAAGGTGATTAAGTTAAAATTGTATTGAATATCTCGCAATTTCTCTAATCGCATATTCTGATCTAATTAATCAGCATTTTTTTTTTTACTGTAGAAAGACGCTATTTACGTAGAAAAGCTTTTGTTTATGTATGTAAGCGAAAGAATCTTAGAGATGGTGGTGCTACTTTCGCTGCCTCTGTACATATAAAGAAAGAACAGAATAAGAAAAATAAGCAAGAATAAAAAAAATAAAGTGATCGATACTTGAAAAAATACTTTTTGTTCGTAAATAATTAATAAACATGACCTAGCTAATTTAACTGTTTACAAACTGTTACGCAGTGTGCTGCAGTAAAATATTTTATAAAAAAAACTGCTCCATATATAATGTCATTTTCCGAGTATTATTCTGAATCCGGACGCGTTTTATACCCGGTCAGTCAGAGTGGCCAGGACAGGAGCAGATGAAGTGTATTTAGCGCAGTGGGTTACACACGCAGAGGAAGCAAGGTGTAGCGGTGTGAGTATGTGGTGTTGGGTAAGTTTTTTTTAGTGTATACCATAGGTGTTTGTGTTTAAGTGCTCGCATGTATATCTGTAAGTCCCTAGTATGCAGAGGTCTGTTTATGCGAGAGTACTGTATGGTGTTTTTGCCTGCTGCTAACTAGTCTACCAGGCAGAAGTGAAGCCTGTCATGGAGCCTCCAGGCAGAAATGAAGCCTGTCATGGAGCCTCCAGGCAGAAGTGAAGCCTGTCATGGAGCCTCCAGGCAGAAGTGAAGCCTGTCATGGAGCCCACTCGTCATGGAGCTCATCCTGGTCAGTACTGTCTTCCGTGTCTCATGTAATGTTGCTCAGTGAGCTGTAATGTGTGAACTAGTGAGCTAATGTGAACTGGAGTTGAGGTGAAGTTGTAGTGGAGTAGATTGTAAGTTGTATATAAGTTACTATTAGTAATATATATATTTTTATATAAGGTGAGTTTTTGTGTCCTTATAATAATAATTAATATTGTTTTAACATATGAGTGCATGCTGCCCCTAGAGTTGCTGTTTTTTTCAGTGTAATTTAAATGCCCCTAGATACCAGATTGAGCAGCCATTTAGGAACCAGGACATTTTATTTAAATTACGATATCAAAGTCGTAATACAAACCATTTAACTAAAAAAAAATGAAAACTGAAAAAAATATAACGGCGGCCCAGGACTTGGCGGTGCAAGAGACTATTGAAGGAGCTGATGATCTGGAGTGAGCTCCAGATTCTCTGCTCTTACACTGATGCAGCTCACTAAAGAGAGGAGTTAGTATGACAGTGCCAGCAGTAAACAAGTGTTAGATAGGAAGTGCCAAACAGCACCTGGACTGGACTTCATGACTAGATGAACTCCGGTCCAGGCATAAGTCAGGACCCGACACTGCTTCTTCAAGGGCCATCAAATTTCTAACTAAGACTGGGTAAGGTCCTAAGACTGAGTAAGGTCCCAAGCACAGACTCACCCGAGTACAGTCGCATTTACAACGGGTTCCCAATAACAGAAATTGAAGAAGAGTCGTACCACTTATATAATAATAATATTCTATAATAATAATATTCAATAATAATAATAATAACATTCTATAATAATAATAATAATCATGGTCTGTGAGACCCCCACTAAATAGTGGTCTGAGGCAACACAAAGTATTACCAAAGAACACACGTTTACACTGGATGAAGTCTTAACACCCCCAACCCAAAAAAAAAAAAAAAGGTGTTAAGAGTTTCTGTAACTTCAACATAAGAGTGAAATCTCAACTGTTAACCAAAGTTATTGGACTAAAAAATAGGAAAGCTTTTCAGTAATGGATATACATATATTAATTACATTTAAAACAGACAGGTTGAGGCATATGACAGGTGCAGCTACAATTATGTCCTTGAATTTGTATTGATAAAGCCACTGGAGGGCGAAACGTCTACAATAAAGACACCCAGATGTTGCACATGTGTCTAATTTTCATCTTTATTGCCGAAACGTTACTCCCGTGGAGAAGCTTCATCAGTCCAGTATAACAGTGGAGACACTAAAAGAACAACTGAGAGATGATCAGTCCCACAGCTTGGATAGAAGGTGGTCAGTCCCCCAGCCCCCTGGATGACATAATATATACAAGCGCATAAAATATTATATAACAGTGTAGAATCAGCTTATGCCTAAGAATACACATTTGCACATTGAGAAATTTCCCTAAAGTTCTATGTAACCAATCGACGTATGCATCAGGAAGACAGCTAGCCCGGCACACAGTTTTTGTCCCCACTATTAGTCAAATCTTGCCACTCAAAAGTTATTTTATTAACTAGTTCTGCACACAGTCTTTGTCATTCAGAGAGAGAGAGAGAGAAAGAATCTCCAGGGTTGCAAACTGGAATAAATAATTTCAGTGAATGAAATAACGCCAAGTAGAATTATATATGACATTCTATTCACCAGCCCGACCAGCGCTTTCCTTAAAAAAAAAAAACTGAGTAGCAAACTCACTCGCAACTAGGAATTCTGTTTGTATTAAGTTAATCAGCAAGTTCTTAAGGTTTAATCATATACCTTTAACTCTGACGCCAGAATCTTGAGACAGGATTTCATTTACTAGGTCAGTGTAATTCCTGCAATATATTATTTTTTTTTCTCCATTATTTTGAAGTTAATAGAATATCCTGAAATGAAAGTACTCACCTAATTGTGGTTGTAGGGATCGATTCAAAACTCGTTTGTGTGTGTGTGTGCACGCGCTTGTGTGCGTGTGCATAAAATTATTTCCAAAATTCAATTTTGTCTCCTACGAGCAATGCCTTCGCCAGATAAATGCATAATAAACATACTCCAAGAAATATCTCGAACGTGCACTACATACCCTCGTTCATGAGCAATATGAAGGCTTCAGTAGCAGGAACGGGAGAAGAAACACCGCAATTTATACTCAGAATTCCGGAAATCACAGGGCGATTGCGAGACGTCGCCCTGCATTCCGCACCGTTAGAGGCGCTTCTGATACATTAGTCTCCCATTCCGTATCCATATAAATATAAAGCCACGCTCCTTTGCGTACAAAGGCATCCAAAAGCGGCCATCAGAATGCTCCATAGCTGCTGGAACCGCAAACGATTTAGTCTCCGCTAGGAAGTTCGATAGCTATAGCAACCGGGAGGATTCAAGCCTGCTGCATGCATGGAATCCTCAACCATTCAGCAGGGAGGAAAAAACTAATCACTGTGTATCCTTCGCTGGGGAGAGAGGGGGAAAAAAATAGAGGCCACCACACGCTCTAACCATGACGGTTGTGCCCGCATTATTTACGAGCGACGTATTCAGGCTCCTCCTGCCCCGGTCTGCCCCGGTATAGTCTGGTCGGTCTAGCTTGCACAACGCCCTTTGCTGACCGATGAAAGGCTCTCGGGTCAGGCCGACCGGGTACGGTTGGGTGGACCCGTTGGATGAATGGCTGGCTGGCTGGGGGTGGAGTGGTGGAGGAACGGTTGAATGACTGGGGTGGTGGATGAATGATTAACTTTCTGGGTGGACAAATGATTGACTAACAAGACAAATTAACAAGCTAGAATGATTCTTAGTTGGGTGAAGGAATAACATTTAACTGAGTCGTGGATATATGATCTAATCATTCATCGACCTAAGCCGGGTCGACGAATGGTACTTAACTGGAGAATATATATATATATATATATATATATATATATATATATATATATATATATATATATATATATATATATATATATATATATATTTATTTATTTATTTATTTATTTATTAACACATCGCCCCCGATTCCCACCAAGGCAGGGTGGCCCGAAAAAGAAAAACTTTCATCATCATTCACTTCATCACTGTCTTGCCAGAGGGGTGCTTTACACTACAGTTATAAAACTGCAACATTAACACCCCTCCTTCAGAGTGCAGACACTGTACTTCCCATCTCCAGAACTCAAGTCCGGCCTGACTGTTTCCCTGAATCCCTTCATAAATGTTACTTTGCTTCCACTCCAACAGCACGTCAAGTATTAAAAACCATTTGTCTCCATTCACTCCTATCAAATACGCTCACACATGCTTGCTGGAAGTCCAAGCCCCTCGCACACAAAACCTCCTTTACCCCCTCCCTCCAACCTTTCCTAGGCCGACCCCTACCCCGCCTTCCCTCCACTACAGATTTACACACTCGAAGTCATTCTGTCTCGTTTCATTCTCTCTACATGTCCGAACCACCTCAATATATATATATATATATATATATATATAGGATGGGGTCCACCTCTGGTGTCAATTGTGGGACCCATTGCCTCGGAGAAGTGGATAAAAAGACTTCAAGGAAGAATATTTAGATTTCTTTCTGAAGCCATTTGAATATTCCACTTCCCCTACTACCCCATCTTTTTTTTTTTACAAACTTTATTTCAAGACAAAATACAATATATATATATATATATATATATATATATATATATATATATATATATATATATATATATATATATATATATATATATATTATGGCAAACGGATTGGATGGATGAAATGGTGGAGGGTTGACTGGTTGAGAAGATTCTGGCTGCCAGGTTGGAACAGTCGTCTGACTGCTGTTTTTCAACGGTTACTTGACGCAGAGGTTAGCCGTTTTACCAGTTATGTAGCTGTGTGGTTGTCGTGTTGGGTGATTGTGATGTTAGCTGTTTGTGATATTAGCTGTCTATTTGTAATATTAGCTATTTCTAACATAAGCCATATGCTTGTGATGTTAGCCGTTTATAATTTTATCTTTACTAGCAATGTTAGTTGTTTGTACGCAGTGCTAGCTGTCGGATTGGAATGTTAGCTGTCTGTAATTTTAATTATCGATAATGTGAGCTGTCGCTAATGTTAGCTGTGTTAATATTAGCTGTCTGTAATGTTAGCAGTTGGATTGTGGAGTTAGCTATCTGCAGCGTTGGCTGTCTGTCTACTGTTTGTCTTTAATGTTAGTTGTTTGTAATATCTGCTGTCTACTTGTAATGTCAGCTGTCTGTAACGTTAACTGTTTGCAATATTACCTGCGTGACAATAGTGTTAACTTTCTGAACTATATTGTTAGCTGTCTGGCTTTAATGTTAACTATGGCAATAAATTTAGATGTGCCTGTGAGGTTAGCTGTGAATGTTATGTTAGCTGTGGTTGTAATTTAAGCTGTAGTTGTAACACCAGGTGTAGATGTAGTTTTAGCTGTCTGGCTTCATGATGGAGAGGCTGGCACTCGGCTGTTCTCCAGGCTCGGGTAAACAGTCAGGAGCCTGACTGCATGATGAATCGCCCGCATGACTGTTGGATGAACTGTGACCATGTCTTTCTTTGCTGCTGCTGCTGCTGCTGCTGCTGCTGCTGCTGCTGCTGTTACCTGCAGCTGACGTGGACGAATCTTGTTACTATAATTGACTACAGACCTAGAAATCTTGAATCACCCGTTAGTAACTACGACTTCCCTTGTCCTTAAGTGATTAAAGCTTCAGCTGACTGTTACCGGAAGGGATGTAAAACGACCTTTGTCGTCCTTTAAGGATACATCTTGCATATATAGTGTGTATGTTTGCTCTTGTGATTTAGTTAGACATTATTGTGTATTTTTAATGTTAGTTGCTCTATTGTTGAATTACCTAAAATGGATAAATTTAGATTTAGAAAGGACATAGGCAAGTACTGGTTTTCGAACAGAGTTGTAGATGCGTGGAACAGTCTTCCGAGTAGGGTGATAGAGGCTAGGACCTTGGGTGGCTTTAAAAAGAGATTGGACAAATATATGAGTGGGAGGGGCTGGGTTTGATTGGTGTCGTGAGTACGGGAGTAAATTCTTAGGTAGTGGTAGTTTTGATAAGGACGTGCCTTGTATGGGCCAGTAGGCCTTCTGCAGTGTTCCTCCATTCTTATGGTCTTATGTCACTTCTGTTACTGTTAATGCTGCTTTTGTTGTTACTGCTGCTGCTTTTGCTATTTAGGTATTTTCTTGCCCCACTGCAGTTATTGCGACTATTGTTGCTGCTACTGTTGCTGTTACTGCAGTTGGCCTCGCTGTTGCAGCTTTTGTTGAAGACGATGTTTTTGTTGTTGCTGGTGCTGCTGTTTCCACGTGGTAGCCGCTGCTAGCGCCCCACGGGGATAAAAAAAAAAAGTTGCCAGGGTGCTCCAACACCTGTCTGCGACAATTGTATTTGTCAGACCAGTTGGTGTCGGGAGGAGGAAGCTTGAAGGGAATCTGACGTACGCGTGCAAGACGTGGAGGGGGGAGTGGTATAACCTGGTAGCACCTGACGTAGGTGGGAAAAAATTTATCATTAGGTATACGGATATATTTTAATTATGATTTAAATACTTCCAGCGGGACTGGAGTCTCTTACACAGGACTGGAGTGTGATTTAACACAGGACAGGACTGATTTTTCTTCAAAATATTTTTATTTCCAGGATAGGACCCACAACAGTTACCTTATAAAGAGGTACCTGTTTTTATTGCTAGTTAGGGCAAGGGATCTGTAAGGAAACTTGCCCGTATGTGTCTCGGTGCCAGAAAAATCGAGCACAGGATCTTGGGATTGTAACTCAAATGCTCTCGCCAGTCAACTACGCGGCACCCCGGGTTTACTGGTGTGGAAATAACGTGTCGGGGAACTGACGTAGGAGGAAGAATGATTGGTAGGGGAACTAAGAAGTCGGAGATCTGACGTAGGGAAGTGGTAAGGGAATAACCACAGACTTTACGAGGAAACATTTACTGTTACCTTCAACGCTCGCGTGATCACATCTTCCTGTGTTTGTGTCCTCTATGGCGGCCTCTTTGCTGGGCTTCCACTATTGTTCTTTCCTCCGGCGTTCCCAGATCTTGGCCTCTTGCAGATTACCCTGATATTTGATCCTCCAGAGTGTCCGGCGACGTAAACATCCAGAGAGAGAGAGAGAGAGAGAGAGAGAGAGAGAAGAAGACAGACAGACAGACAGACAGACAGACAGACAGACAGAGAACCCCCTCTCACCAACCCGTCTTTACTTCTGCTTTGTCCTTCCCCTAACTTAATTCTGACCTTTTCCTCCTCCTCCTCCTCCTCCCCTCTTCCTCCTCTTGTTTTTCCTTCTCTTCCACCATCTTTCCGCATCTTGCATAACCCATGCAAAGATATGGTAGTTATTACGTAATAGTAACTCCAGCTCTGCTGAAATCAACCTTTCTATAATAATAATAATAATAATAATAATAATAATAATAATAATAATAATAATAATAATAATAACATTTTATTTCATTGCAAGTTTACATCAAGATTTTGTAATTACAATAATGAGTTGCAGTGCAAAGAGAGCCACTATCATGCCATGGCATTATGGGCAGACTACTTAATACTAGAGAAATTGATCAAGTTTGTTATAGTTAAACATTTGTTTTTATTTATATCAGACAGTAAGTTTACTCAAATTACAATCTGAGGATATTACCTTGAGACAAGGTGGAAGTATTTTGTAGGTTGGTTATATCAATAGTAAATATTGAAATTATATTATGGGAAAATAACATTGAGCGTTGTTGAAAGTAGTTTATAATTTGAGAATGCTTCCATTTGGTGTGAGGTAGTATGGTTTTGGGCAGGTATTTATACTGTAATGTAGTATTTATTTATGTATGAACTTTAGGTATCTAGTTTTGAAGTTTTAAGATTTAGGTAATTGGGAGATTTTTTGGTTGAATTGAGTATTTAGTTTAGGGTGAGTAGGTGGTTTTTGAGAAGAGTCTTAAATTGATGTTCAGACCGGGTTACTTTAGTATTTACTGGTAATAAATTCCAGATTTTGGGGCCCTTTATGTGCATAGAATTTTTACACAGGGTGATACGGACACGGGGTACATCAAAAAGTGATCAGTGTCTTGTGTTATGGTCGTGTGTCCTGTTAAGGTTGGTGAGGAGAAGTTTGAGTGGAGGGTTTATGTTTGAGTGTAGTGTTCTATGTATGTACTAGGCACAAGAATAAGTGTGAATGTTCTTTACGGTGAGTAGTTTTAGACTTTTGAATATTGGTGGAGTATGCTGTCTAGAGTGGGAATTTGTTATCATTCTGACTGCAGCCTTTTGCTGGGTTATTAGTGGTCTAAGGTGATTTAGTGTTGTTGATCCTCATGCACAAATTCCATAGGTGAGATAAGGGTAGATGAGTGAATGATACAGTGCAAGGAGAGTTGATTGTGGCACATAGTAACGTATCTTTGATAGTATGTCTACTGTCTTTGAGATTTTCTTTGAAATTTGTTGTATATGTGTTTGGAATTTGAGGCTACTGTCAAGGTGGATTCCTACGAATTTTTCCTCTGTGAGTCTTGTGATGGGTGATCCACTGAGCGTTAAGTGGAACATTTGTAGCTCTGTGTCCAAACTGAATGAAATAGGTTTTGTCAGTATTGAGAGTAAGCTTATTAGTCTTCATCCAGGTAGACATTTTCTGTAGTTCAACATTAACAGTGTTGGTCAGTATGACTGAGTTTGGGTAAGAGAAGACATATGTAGTGTCATCTGCAAATAATATGGGTTTGAGTAGTTGTGATGCATTCGGTAGGTCATTGATGTAAATGAGGAAGAGGAGTGGTCCTAGGACACTTCCTTGTGGGACACCGACTGTAATTTGTTGTGTGGAAGAGTTAGTTCCATTTGTGTACACGTATTGCCTTCTGTTACTAAGGTATGACTTTAGGTAGTTGAGTGAGTACCCTCTTATACCATAGTGTGCTAATTTTGTGAGCAGTAAATCATGGTCAACCGTATCAAAAGCTTTACGTAAATCAATGAAGATTCCCAGTGGGACTTCTTTCTTCTCGAGAGCGATGTATATGAGTTCTAGCATGTGTATAATAGCATCATTTGTGCTTTTGTTAGTTCTGAATCCAGACTGACAGGGGTTGAGTATGTTGTGTGAAACGAGGTAGGAATAGATCTGCCTATGAATTAATTTTTCAAAGATTTTAGAGAGCAGAGGTAAGTTAGATATTGGTCTATAATTATTCAAGTCTGCTTGATCACCTACTTTGTGGATCGGGGTGACCCTTGCTATTTTGAGAATTGATGGGAAGGTGGAGGATTCGATGGATTTGTTGAAGACTGTTGCAATAATTGGTGACAGTACTTGAGAAGCTTTTTTGCACATAAAAGGTGGTAAGCTGTTTGTCTCCTGCCTTGTTTTTAAGGGTGTTGATGATGAGCGAGACTATTGGGTTGGTTGGAGCTAAGAATAGTGTATTCGGGTAGGTGTTGGTGAGGTAGTCTGATGGACGGGTGTTTGAGCTTGGGATCTTACTCGCTAGATTCTTTCCTATGGTGAAGAAAACATTAAGTCTGTTGTTTCAGTTGGTGGGAGTAGGGGTTCATCTGATTACCTTAGCTACTGAACCTATAGTGGAATACTGTGACAATATCCTCATAGTTAAACAGAAGTGTTCCTGCTAGGGCTCATAGATTTGTGTCCTATGTAAGAATGTTATACAGAATGATGGGATGTAATGGGAAGCATTGCAATGTAACCATCATACAGAGACGGGTTGCAACATGCTGCGAGTGTATCTAATTTTGCTAGAAAATCATTCTTCAATCACATTTACCACCTACTCCGCCCTCACTCCCTTCCCACCCTTCACATCTCCAATCAAGGTACAAACCCCTAGGCAATTTCTTAAAGAGGGGTTGCCTCACTCTCTCTATCTCACGGTGTTTCCAGTTCACAGAGTTTCAAACAGAGATATACAGCGAGAGACTGCTGGCCATCGCACAAGGTAGACGATATTTCGACACGCTGAAGGCAGAGGAGCGACCACGGTCCCCGACCGCAGGTACCTCACAGCCAGAGTTTTTACCCTGGGACAATGGAGGGGTGAAGGTGGGTGTACCCCGGAGGTGATAAGTCGGTGGCTAGGTAAGGGGGAAGTTGTGCGGCTCAACCTCCACCTAATTTTCTCCTCCCAGGGTGGTTAAGGTGGTCGAGGAGGACGATGGTCGTAGGCACACTATGGTCTAAATAAGCGTAGCGACTTGTAATTTGGGAGCTCACCCGTATTCCTTACACAATTAGTTACCTCTCTAATATGGTTGAAACCTATTATATTATATATATATATATATATATATATATATATATATATATATATATATATATATATATATATATATATATATATATATTTTATATATATAATAAGCAAACCAGAAGAGTCTGTAAAAGAAAGTCCAAGGTCAACCAAAGAAAGCCGTTTACAGATGCCAGGTCATTCAGTGAGTTGGTTAGAAAATCCAAAGAAGTTAAAAAAATGGGGTGCTCTTTCGAAACATTGCGGGACCCAAGTAGGTGGAATGTTGGCATGTTGACACCAAGCAGGGCCAGGCAAGGCACTCACAGGTTGCCAAACACTGCCAGAAGAAAAAAGAGACAAGAAGAACGCGTTTGAAATATTATCAGTGTATTCAACTTATTTTTCCCCACCTATCATTATTATTTAACCGACAAACTTTCATAATCATTTCATATATAATATATATATATATATATATATATATATATTATATATATATATATATATATATATATAATATATATATATATATATATATATGATATATATATATATATATATATATATATATATATATATATATATATATATATATATATATATATATATATATATATATATATATATATATATATATATATATATATATATATATATATATATATATATATATATCACAGTGTTGGGCGACAGGGAGGAGCTGCTGATCACAGGGAGGGGTACAAGATCGGCAAGTACAGGGACATAAGCCAACAGTATAAATTTGTCCCAGTGGGATCAGAGACCTTGGGAGCGTGGGGAAAAAATGCAACACGTTTCCTTAAAGAACTGGGTTCCAGACTCATCGACACCACCAAGGACCCAAGGGCAGCCACGTTCATGTTCCAGCGTCTCAGTGTGGCCATCCAGAGGGGAAACGCATGCTGCATTCTTGGCTCGCGTCCGGCTTCGGAGGAGCTGGAGGAGATTCATAATCTTTAACATATTGTACCATTGTATTCATGTTCATGTTTGTGTTTTCTACAAATGTATTCTGTCTATCAATAAAGCATTTATATGTATGTATGTGTGTATATAGGATGGGGTGGTAGGAGAAGTGGAATATTCAAATGGCTTCAGGAAGAAATCCAAATATTCTTCCTTGAAGCCTTTTTATCCACTTCTCCGAGGCTATGGGTCCCACAATTTGCACTAGAGGTGGACCCCATTCTATATTATATATATATATATATATATATATATATATATATATATATATATATATATATATATATATATATATATATATATATATACCTCACAATGTGAGTAGTCACGAAAGCGCTTGGAATTCTTCTATTTTTTCATAGTGGTTGTCTTGCATATTTTGATATCACCTGTTTACTGTGATCTTTTTGCATATATAGTAGGTTGGTAGACAGCAACCACTCAGGGAGGTACTACCATCCTGCCAGGTGACTGTGAAACAGAAACCTGAAACTGTTTTACATGATGGTAGGATTGCTGGTGTCTTTTTTCTGTCTCATAAACATGCAAGATTTCAGGTACGTCTTGCTACTTCTACTTACACTTAGGTCACACTACGCAAACATGTACACGTTTATTGTATACACACTCATCTGAGTTTTCTTTGATTTTATCTTAATAGTTCTTGTTCTTATTGCTTTTCCCTTTCATATCCATGGGGAAGTGGAATAAGAATCTTTCCTCCGTAAGCCATGCGTGTTGTAAAAGTCAACTAAAATGCCGGGAACAATGGGCTAGTAACCCCTTTTCCTGTATAGCTTACTAAAAAGAAGAAGAAGAAAATCGTCAAAGTGGGATGTTTGAATGTGCGTGGATGTTGTGCGAATGATAAGAAAGAGATGATTGTAGATGTTATGAATGAAAAGAAGCTGGATGTCCTGGCTTTAAGTGAGACAAAGCTGAAGGGGTAGGAGAGTTTCAGTGGGGAGAAATAAATGGGATTAGATCAGGGTTTCAAATAGAGTTAGAGCTAAAGAAGGAGTGGCAATAATGTTGAATAATCAGTTATGGCAGGTAAAGAAGGAATATAAATGTATAAATTCAAGGATTATGTGGAGTAAAATAAAGGTTGGATGTGAAAAGTGGGTTATAGTAAGTGTTTATGCACCTGGAGAAGAGAGAAGTGTAGAAGAGAAGAGAGATTTTGGGAAATGTTGAGTGAGTGTGTGGGGAGTTTTGAACCAAGTGAGAGAGTAATTGTGGTTGGGGATCTTAATGCTAAAGTGGGTAAAAATGTTGTGGATGGAGTAGTAGGTAAATTTGGGGTGCCAGGGTAAATGTAAATGGGGAGCCATTAATTGAGCTATGTGTAGAAAGAGGTTTGGTAATAAGTAATACATATTTTATGAAAAAGAGGATAAATAAATATACAAGGTATGATATAGCACGTAAGGAAAGTAGTTTGTTGGATTATGTATTGGTGGATAAAGGTTGATGAGTAGGCTTCATGATGTACATGTTTATAGAGGGGCAACGGATATATCAGATCATTATTTGGTTGTAGCTACAGTTAGAGTAAAAGGTAGATGGGACAAAAGGAAAATGGCAACAGCAAGTAAGAGAGAGGTAAAAGTGTATAAACTAAGGGAGGAGGAAGTTAGGGTGAGATATAAGCAACTATTGGCAGAAAGGTGGGCTAGTGCAAGTAGGAGTAGTGGGGGTTGAAGAGAGTTGGGATAGTTTTAAAAATGCAGTATTAGAATGTGGGGCAGAAGTTTGTGGTTATAGGAGGGTGGGTGCAGGAGGAAAGAGGAGTGAGTGGTGGAATGAAGAAGTAAAGGGTGTGATAAAAGAGAAAAAGGTAGCTTATGAGAGGTTTTTACAAAACAGAAGTGTTAGTAGAAGAGCAGAGTATATGGAGAGTAAAAGAAAGGTGAAGAGAGTGGTGAGAGAGTGCAAAAGAAGAGCGGATGAAAGAATGGGAGAGGATCTGTCAAGAAATTTTGCTGAAAACAAGAAAAATTTTGGAGTGAGATAAACAAGGTAAGAAAGCCTAGGGAACGAATGGATTAGTCAGTTAAAAACAGAGTAGGGAGTTAGTAGATGGGGAGCTGGAGGTATTGGGTAGATGGCGGGAATATTTTGAGGAACTTTTAAATGTCGATGAAAAGAGGGAGGCGATAATTTCATGTACTGGCCAGGGAGGTACAACATCGTTTAGGAGTGAAGAAGAGCAGGATGTGAGTGTGGGGGAGGTGCGTGAGGCATTACGTAGAATGAAAGGGGTAAAGCAGCTGGAATTGACGGAATCATGACAGAAATGTTAAAAGCAGGGGGGGATATAGTGCTGGAGTGGTTGGTATTTTTGTTTAATAAATGTATGAAAGAGGGGAAGGTACCTAGGGATTGGCAGCGAGCATGTATAGTTCCTTTATATAAAGGGAAGGGGGATAAAAGAGAGTGTAAAAATTATAGGGGAATAAGTTTACTGAGTATACCAGGTAAAGTGTATGGCAGGGTTATTATTGAAAGAATTAGAGGTAAGACATAGAGTAGGATTGCAGATGAGCAAGGAGGCTTTAGAGTGGGTAGGGGATGTGTAGATCAAGTGTTTACAGTGAAGCATATATGTGAACAGTATTTAGATAAAGGTAGAGAAGTTTTTATTGCATTTATGGATTTAGAAAAGGCATATGATAGAGTGGATAGGGGAGCAATGTGGCAAATGTTGCAAGTGTATGGAATAGGTAGTAAGTTACTGAAGGCTGTAAAGAGTTTTTATGAGGATAGTGAGGCTCAGGTTAGGGTGTGTAGGAGAGAGGGAGATTACTTCCCGGTAAAAGTAGGTCTTAGACAGGGATGTGTAATGTCACCATGGTTGTTTAATATATTTATAGATGGGGTTGTAAAAGAAGTAAATGCTAGGGTGTTGGGGAGAGGGGTGGGATTAAATTATGGAGAATTAAATGCAAAATGGGAGTTGACACAGTTACTTTTTGCTGATGATACTGTGCTTATGGGAGATTCTAAAGAAAAGTTGCAAGGGTAGTGGACGAGTTTGGGAGAGTGTGTAAAGGTAGAAAGTTAAAAGTGAACATAGATAAGAGTAAGGTGATGAGGGTATCAAACGATTTAAATAAAGAAAAATTGGATATCACATTGGAGAGAGGGATTATGGAAGAAGTAAATGTTTTCAGATATTTGGGAGTTGATGTGTCAGCAGATGGGTTTATGAAGGATGAGGTTAACCATAGAATTGATGAAGGAAAAAAGGTGAGTGGTGCATTGAGGTATCTGTGGAGACAAAAACGTTATCCATGGAGGCAAAGAAGGGAATGTACGAAAGTATAGTGGTACCAACACTCTTATATGGGTGTGAAGCATGGGTTGCAAATGCTGCAGCGAGGAGGAGGCTGGAGGCAGTGGAGATGTCCTGTCTAAGGGCAATGTGTGGTGTAAATATTATGCAGAAAATTCGGAATGTGGAAATTAGGAGAAGGTGTGGAGTTACTAAAAGTATTTGTCAGAGGGCTGAAGAGGGGTTGTTGAGGTGGTTTGGTCATTTAGAGAGAATGGATCAAAGTAGAATGACTTGGAGAGCGTATAAATCTGTAGGGGAAGGAAGGCGGGGTAGGGGTCGTCCTAGAAAAGGTTGGAGGGAAGGGTAAAGGAGGTTTTGTGGGCGAGGGCTTGGACTTCCAGCAAGCATGTGTGAGCGTGTTAGATAGGAGTGAATGGAGACGAATGGTTTTTGGGACATGACGATCTGTTGGAGTGTGAGCAGGGTAACATTGTGTGAAGGGATTCAGGGAAACCAGTTAATTGATTTAGTTGGACTTGAGTCCTGGAAATGGGAAGTACAATGCCTGCACTTTAAAGGAGGGGTCTGAGATAGTGACAGCTGGGAGGGACTTTTCTCAGCTGTAGTATCTGAGCTCCTCTGCAAAGACAGTGATTATGTATGAGTGTGGTGAAAGTGTTGAATGATGATGAAAGTTTTTTCTTTTTGGGGATTTTCTTTCTTTTTGGGTCACCCTGCCTCGGTGGGAGACGGCCGACTTGTTGAAAAAAAAAAAAAAAAATATATATATATATATATATATATATATGTGGAGAGAGAAAGCTAAATGAGTAAATGAGTAGAAAGTTTCGAATATATTTTTATTTTATTCAGAAAAGTGCACTAAACCCGTTAGGGACATAGAACGCTGTAATTAAACGAAAGACGAAAATTCCTCCCTACTAATACCAAAAGAAAATGATAGCCCCTTCGTCCTTAGAGTGTGCTTGGAAGACATTCGTCACCAGAGCGGCGTCCCAGGATTCCCTCCCAACGTGAAGGTCATCCAGCTAAGGGGAGAAAGGTGAGACGGGACGGACGTGCGTAAAGATGTGGCGCAGCTAGAGAGTATTACCATAAGCATGGGAAAGTGTTAAACCTTAGGCAGTTCATTGAATAAACCAGCCCAAAACAGAGTCATATACCTCAAGGCCTCAAGCTCTTGTTCACGCCAGGGGAATAGGTAATAATCAGGTTTAAACCCAGGAAGGAGAGCGTAGTTTTGATTGCTTGGGTCAAGAGCCCTTCAGCAGCATGGAGGCACCTCCCTAAGGAAAGCTTGAGCGTAGTGTATGACACGTAATCTGCCACTGATGTAGGTCCAGCACCACTCGTCCACTCATCTTATAATAAAAACTCATGTTAGGGCTTTTGACAGGACGATTAAACTAACAGCAAAAGGAGTCCCACGGTTATATTATACTCTGTGCATCGTAATGTCTCTTGAAATATATTGTGCACTTCTGGTCCCCAAATTATAAATTAAATATAAATAATTTGGAAAAAAATACAGAGGATGATAGTGTTACTTTCCTGCATCATAAATCTTTTCTTAGAAAGTTGGTTAAGAGCACAGGATTTATCCCCTCTTGAAAGACGTAAAAGTTGGGAAAATCACTGAAGTGTTGTAGATAAAACATGTTTGTAAATAAAGGGGATATAACAAGGAGGCTTTTAGCATACTGTATAACCAAGACGGAAATTGCAGGAATAAATTAAAATCAGAACATTTTAAATATAGTAAGACTCAAGGAAAGCACTGATTCAACATCAGATTTATAGATGACAGAGAAAACCTGTCAGGTAAAGATATTAAAGGAAATACTTTTGTGGGCTTTAAAAAGGTTACGCAAAGCCATGAGCAAAAATTCTTGAATGTGAATAGGACGCGCGTAGCTTGGGCCAGTTGCCTGCTATTGTGCCTTTTATTCTGATTGCCTCTGATAAACTGATAGAAAGATTGGAAAGAAGGAGCCTTTAGGAACACAGTGTATAGGAGAATGTATAGATAGAACGTAGTGACGAATGTAAAGTATATTAAATGTAGATAAAGGCTCAGAAGGTGGTAGAGAGTAGAGAATGTGGTGGTCATGATGCCTCATATGGTAGGGGATTAGAATGCTGATGGGACGGCTGATTGTTGTCTGCTTTCTTGGCTGGTGGGTAGCTGGGGCCGGCTGTTGGTCTTTATATGGTGGGCTGGTGGTTGCTCCAACTCTTTCACTCACTGACTTTTATGTCTGCTGCTGTTCTTCTCTCTCTCTCTCTCTCTCTCTCTCTCTCTCTCTCTCTCTCTCTCTCTCTCTCTCTCTCTCCCACCGACATATCCTCCCTTTACTGAGTATTTACATATGCTTATTTTACTGCCTCTTCGTTTATCAATACATAATAAAACAATCCCCTTCCATCGTCCTATCATCATACTATGTACAAAACCCAAGTACAACACACCTACACAAGCTCCCGCATGCTGGAGCTGAAATTCGAACCCGTCAAGAACAACGCCATGAAGACGTGCAAACACACACACTCACACACACACACACACACACACACACACACACACACACACACACACACACACACACACACACACACACACACACACACACACACACACTCAAGCACTCACTCGGGTGCTCGTAGCCACTCAGCCAGACACAAACCACCCTTCCCTTTCCTTGTTATACCTATCGTCTCCAGGCAGAGTCCGCATTACAAACCGGACCAGGATATTTACCAGGACCTTACTGGGCGGGCTGACATCCTCCTCGTCCCTGCCGCCCTTCCAAGGCCCCGCGACCCTAAGAAACCCGCCCACAGTAATCTCCAACCTCAGTCCCTGTTGCTGCACCCGCGAGGTCCTGGCTTTGGTTCCCTGGCTCAGAGAAACACAGGTTGCAGATTTCATTGCAATCATATTGCCCCTGCCTACCTGGCAGTAAAAAAAATAGACACTTGTGGGCTAGCCTACTACAACGGGTCGTATCCAGAAAGGAAAATTGTTTTTAAAAATCCAGTTCATTTCTGTCATATCCTGTGAAAGACAACACTGCAGGTGTTGGGTAAAGGGTATCAATGTTCCTAATGACTTGCTAATGACTTCAGTAAAAAAGGACATTGTTTCACCTCCCTCCCCCCCCCACACACACCGCCAGGTCCCCCACCCTCACAGACCCCACAAAACACAGTGCCAGAGAGGAAACTGAAGGTATGGTACACCAATGCTGATGGAATAACAAATAAGTGGGAGGAGTGGCACGAAAGAGTCAAAGAGGCATCACCGGACATAATAGCTCTCACAGAAACCAAGCTCACAGGTATGATAACAGATGCCATCTTTCCCAAGGGATACCATATCCTGAGGAAAGACAGAGGAAACAGAGGGGGTGGAGGAGTGGCACTGCTGATCAAAAACCGATTGGATTTTGACGAGCTGGAGAGAGGAGACAGAGAAGAGGCTAGGAATTACATAGTAGGAATGTTACAGTCTGGATGTCCCAAGGTGGTAATTGCAGTGATGTATAACCCACCACAGAACAGCAGGAGTAATAGAGCGATGATTGACACACTGGCCGAAGTGGCCAAAAGGGCTCGAGCGAGCAGGGCGAAACTACTGATCATGGGCGACTTCAACCATAAGGAAATCGATTGGGAGAACTTAGAGCCACATGGGGGCCAAGAAACGTGGAGGGCTAAGATGCTGGAGGTGGTACTGGAAAATTTCATGTACCAACACGTAAGGGACACTACCAGAGAGAGAGAGAGGACGAACCAGCGAGACTGGACCTAGTATTCACCCTGAGTAGCGCAGATATTGAGGACATCACACATGAAAGCCCCCTTGGGGCCAGTGATCATATGGTTCTAAGCTTCGAATACATAGAGTTACAAGTGGAGGGGGAAGCAGGAAGGGCTGCACGAATGAAGCCAAACTACAAGAAAGGTGACTACGTGGGCATGAAGAACTTCCTGCACGGAGTTCAGTGGGACAGAGAGCTGGCAGGGAAGTCAGTAGACGAGATGATGGAATATATGACAACAATTTTCAAGGAAGCTGAGGAGAGGTTTATACCCAAGGGTAACAGGAGAAGCGAAAAAGCCAGGATGAGCCCATGGTTCACCCAAAGGTGCAGGGAAGCCAAAACCAAGTGTGCCAGGGAATGGAAGAGGTACAGAAGGCAAAGGACCCAGGAGAATAAGGAGAGCAGTCGTAGAGCCAGAAATGAATATGCACAGGTAAGAAGGGAGGCCCAAAGACAGTACGAGAATGACATAGCAGCGAAAGCCAAATCTGACCCAAAACTGTTGTACAGCCACATCAGGAGGAGAACAACAGTCAAGGACCAGGTGATCAGGCTGAGGAAGGAAGGAGGGAAGGGCACAAGAAATGACCGCGAAGTGTGTGAAGAGCTCAACATGAGATTCAAAGAGGTGTTCACAGAGGAGATAGAAGGGCCTCCAGAAAGACGGAGAGGTAGGGTACACCATCAGGTGCTGGACACAATACACACAACTGAGGAGGAAGTGAAGAGGCTACTAGGCGAGCTAGATACCTCAAAGGCGATGGGGCCGGATAACATCTCTCCATGGGTCCTGAGAGAGGGAGCAGAGGAGCTATGTGTACTCCTAACAACAATCTTCAACACATCTATCGAAACAGGGCAACTACCTGAGGTATGGAAGACAGCAAATGTAGTTCCAATTTTTAAAAAAGGAGACAGGAACGTAGCACTAAACTACAGACCAGTGTCACTGACATGTATAGTATGCAAGGTCATGGAGAAGATTATCAGGAGAAGAGTGGTGGAGCACCTAGAAAGGAATGAGCTTATCAACGACGGCCAACACGGTTTCAGGGACGGGAAATCCTGTGTCACAAACCTACTGGAGTTCTACGACAGGGTGACAGCAGTAAGACAAGAGAGAGAGAGGGGTGGGTAGATTGCATATTCTTGGACTGTAAGAAGGCGTTTGACACAGTTCCACACGAGCTTAGTGCAGAAGCTAGAGGACTAGGCAGGGGTAACAGGGAAGGCACTGCAATGGATCAGGGAATACCTGTCGGGAAGATAGCAGCGAGTCATGGTGCGTGGCGAGGCGTCAGAGTGGGCGCCGGTGACGAGTGAGGTTCCACAGGGGTCAGTCCTAGGACCGGTGCTGTTTCTGGTATTTGTGAACGACATGACGGAAGGAATAGACTCCGAAGTGTCCCTGTTTGCAGATGATGTGAAGTTGATGAGAAGAATTAAATCGGACGAGGACCAGGCAGAACTACAAAGGGATCTGGACAGGCTGCAAGCCTGGTCCAGCAATTGGCTCCTGGAGTTCAACCCCACCAAGTGCAAAGTCATGAAGATTGGGGAAGGGCAAAGAAGACCGCAGACGGAGTACAGTCTAGGGGGCCAGAGACTACAAACCTCAATCAAGGAAAAAGATCTTTGGGTGAGTATAACACCAGGCACATCTCCTGAGGCGCACATCAACCAAATAACTGCTGCAGCATATGGGCGCCTAGCAAACCTAAGAACAGCATTCCGACATCTTAATAAAGAATCGTTCAGGACCCTGTACACTGTGTACGTTAGGCCCATACTGGAGTATACAGCACCAGTTTGGAACCCACAGCTAGCTAAGCACGTAAAGAAGCTAGATAAAGTGCAAAGGTTTGCAACAAGACTAGTCCCGGAGCTAAGGGGTATGTCCTACGAGGAGAGGTTAAGGGAAATCGACCTGACGACACTGGAGGACAGGAGAGATAGGGGGGACATGATAACGACGTATAAGATACTGAGAGGAATTGACAAGGTGGACAAAGACAGAATGTTCCAGAGATGGGACACAACAACAAGGGGACACAGTTGGAAGTTGAAGACTCAGATGAATCACAGAGATGTTAGGAAGTATTTCTTCAGTCACAGAGTGGTCGGGAAGTGGAATAGTTTGGGAAGCGATGTAGTGAAGGCAGGTTCCATTCATAGCTTTAAGAAGAGGTATGATCAAGCTCATGGCGCAGGGAGAGTGACCCAGTAGCGGCCAGTGAAGAGGCGGGGCCAGGAGCTATGAATCGACCCCTGCAACCACAACTAGGTGAGTACACACACACACACACACACACAATATATATATATATATATATATATATATATATATATATATATATATATATATATATATATATATATATAATATATACATTTCTCAAATATTTTTTGTCGTTTACCGTGTCTCTACAGTCGTACTGGTATCTCCTTCAGCTGTCCTTGTCATACAACTTGAAACTTTAATTGCCACTCCCACTCCATCAACATATATATTCAACAGCAAACAATATCCAGTAAAAGGCAGCGCTGCTTGGCTGGTAATGTTATCTAGGAGTTGTCAGTGACTGGGCGAACTCAACCAAGTCTTGTGCTATGAAGCTGAAGCGATTCTTGCAGGGATGTCACCCTGAAAAGCCGAGCCAGGAGGGGGCAGGGGAAGCGTGAATGAATGCCAAAGGGTTCTTGATCCAAGGAATAAGAGCTATCTTCCTTCCCCTTCCTTGGGTTAATGTTAGTCACCTCTGGTTGCCTAGGAGTCGAACCTATGAGTCTCACTCTCCATGTGAGCAGAAAGGCAAGTACACTATGTTTAAACCACTCCGTCAGACCCAGGGTAGGTTTGGACAGCCAGCCCAAGCTAACAGGGGATTCCCAAACCAGGAGAACTTTACCAGTGGAGACCAACACCATAGGAGACCAACACCATAGGAGACCAGCACCAGTGGAGACCAGCACCAGTGGAGACCAGCACCAGTGGAGACTAGCACCAGTGGAGACCAGCACCAAGCTAACAGGGGATTCCCAAACCAGGAGACCATTACCAGTGGAGGCCAACACCATAGGAGACCAGCACCAGTGAAGACCAGCACCAGTGGAGACCAGCACCAGTGGAGTAGCACCAGTGGAGACTAGCACCAGTGGAGAGCCAAGCACCATAGGAGGACCAGCACCAGTGGAGACCAGCACCAGTGGAGACCAGCACCAGTGGAGACCAGCACCAGTGGAGACCAGCTATTTCATATTGTCTTCCTTGAACACTGGTCCATGAATATATATATCAGAATACTTAACAATCAGCAACGCGTGCATAATGTTTGTAAATAATTTACGCTCGTTGCGGATTGTTGGACCGCAATAACAGACGTATTCGTAAAAGAGACGTTGAAGAACAAGCTTTCACTGAAACAGCGTTTCACTCAGTGTAGAGCAAGTTTCCGCAAAGTGCTCAATATTGACCCCAAAGCGTCGATGGGACTGTCGAAGAGGTCGATAAATAACTAGGGGTCAAAAGGGATGGTTGAAGCTGGTTTTAGGCAATGCAAATGTAATTTTAACTAAGAGGAACGTAGTGAAACTGGAAGAGACTGATGACTTACCACTAACACTCACAAATCCACAATAAAAAATCACTGTCCTTGTTGACATTCTTCCGATGCAACCTTCCCATTACTGACATCATCAGTTTCATTAAAAAAAAAAAGGGTATGTTAAATCTTATATTTTTCATGATTTAAATATTACCTAACTCTTACAGAAGTCATTATTATTATCTATTATTGGTATTCGTAGTACTATTAAAATACTGTTTATTAGATTATTTTCATGTAATAAATGTTTGGGGGTCGACAAACACTCTGAAACTTCATGAAGGTGTCGACGAGCTGAACTACATAGAGCGAAATGTTCCAATATGGCTTGTTCTCTAACGTGTCTTTTTCGACACTGCTGTCGACAGTAAGACATTCAGATCCGGAATATAAATACTTTATGTTAATATTATGGTATGAAATACCGATAAGTTTATAACCATGGTACATGTGCAACAGTTTGGTGTCACATACTTTATACAGAGAGAGAGAGAGAGAGAGAGAGAGAGAGAGAGAGAGAGAGCGCTCTTGTTGGGATATATCAGGAATGCTATAACAGAACACGGAGACAATCCCCTCGCCCACTCTTTCTACATTGTTTCACACTGAATAATTCAGGAAACGAAGCCGCACCACCGTTGAAAATCAATTATTCTTCCCAGCGCCAAAGATACAGTTCGGCTGAAGTTACAGAGAAATATGAGACAGAAAATTAACCTACGGTGTCTCTCAGCCCCGAAACATTGTTCGGCGATGAATCTCTGAGATGTCTGAAGATACCAAGAGGAATTGTAGATATAGTGGAGGCTGCTTCTTTGGATTTATTTACAGCTCTTTTAGACTTGTTTAGTACTGAGGTCATTTGCGAGCAGTTGCTTATTCACTATGTGTTTTATTTAGGATGGTGACGTCAAAGAGCAATTACGTCCAAGAACTACGTCAAGGATGGTGATTTCAAGAAAACTTTAGGGCGAGGAGGATTCCTTCAAGGAAGAATTACATAAAGAATGATGACTTCAAGGAAGAATTACATCAAGAAGGGTGACTTCAAGGACGAATAACATCAAGAATGGTGACTTCAAGGAAGAATAACATCAAGAACCTGCTGACCAGCTCAGCCATCGTTCTGTGCACAAGAAACCTGTACAAGAATCCCTCACACATTGCCCTACCTTCCAAAACTTTGTCTCCGCTACTTTAAAATGTGTCATCCGATGGAATCGAAAAGGTTAACCACGTCAACTATGTAAAAGCTTATTCTACGAGTTGTATCTTAGCCTTCTCTGGTGGTTGGCAGTACTCGGTGTAAACAGAGGATAGGCGAGCCACGGTGAGCAGCGGAACAGACAACGTCAAGGATGACACAGCTCGACCTGGTACACAGTCGACTCGTGGACCTCTGCCAGGATCCGCACAGTAAACAGAAGGATCTTTTGCAGGATCTACGCACTAGACAGCAGAATATTTTGCAGGATCTACGCACTAGACAGCAGGATATTTTGCAGGATCTACGCACTAGACCAGTAACACAAAAGAGTCATATCGCGACCCACTCCAACATTTACTCCCTCTGATGTGTCGCTCCGGTCAAATGTCAGGTGTTAATAACATTTTGTTTCCAATGATAGACATTGGAGCAGCGGGAATAAATGGCAATTTATGTGCTCTTCGGCAGATCGTAATTGACTAAACGGAATCTGGAGAACTATTTTTGCCTTCATACTAAATATAGTCTTCTTGGTGTCTTGCAAGCCTATTTTTTTCTTAATAGCGGCCAGCTTATCAACTAGCCAGCAAATGGAAACCAGACTACGTCTCTTTACGTCTTTGAACCACAGCAGCTCAAGGTTTGGTACTGTTCTAGAACGGACCTGAACGGTCGTCAAACAGATCAGCCAGTCAATCAGACCTGTTCTTCCTGGCGTTTAGTGGAGGCGAGATTCTCTTGTAGCGTTCAGTATGTATGTGTGATACACCTATCATCAGTAACGCTCTCTTGGCTTCACCCTGTGACTGTGGAGTGTCTTGGATGTCACCAAGACAACGTTATCCTTCCTCTTCTCCTCGTCGGCCTCTTACTCCCCCTCCTCCTTTTCTTCCTCATTTTCCTACTCTTCTTCCTCTTCTTCCACTCCTTTTTCTTCTCCATTTCCCCCTCATCCTCGTCCTCTTCTTCCTCTCCTCCTCCACCATTTCCTCCTCCATTTCCTCTTCCTCTTCCTCCTCCATTTCCTCTTCCTCTTCCTCCTCCATTTCCTCTTCCTCCTCCTTTCCCTTCTCTTCCTCCTCCTCCGTCTCAACATTACCAGGGCTCTTACATTCAACAACTAATTATGGCAAATTCTCTGAAGTATAGAAAAGACGTTAACAAAGGATGAAAATATCTCCTTAAAACCCTTCAGGCGTAGCAGGAAAATGATCTTAACGACCAAACGAATGAAAGATTATTTATAAGAGTCTTGTGCAAACTCTTGTAATATTTCCCTAAATGGGGTCGCTACTTTATTTTTTTTTTTTGGGAGGGAGGGGGGTAAAACTAAGACATCTTTTGTTACAACCATTTAAAATTTGTATACGTAAATGTTTCTCATAAATATTACTTGTTTTTTTTTTCCCTCGCCATTTAAAACTGGGAAATATATTTCTTTCCCGCATTTTAAGATTCGTATATACTTTTTTTTCAGACAGTTAAGGATCGCACTTCCACCCCCCCCCCTCCTCCATCCCCCCTCCCCTCAAATTTTTTGCCAAAATTCTTAAGCGAAAATATTTGTTGCATAATTTATGATGATTCAGAATCTAGAGAGTACGTGAATAATGCAATAAAAGAGATAGATGTTTATTTTGCATTTAGATTTTGCTACCGACGCGTCTAGTTTCTCGTGCACCGCATATCCCTCCCGTGGACGGCAGAGGTTAATGTGCTAGGTAAAAAAGGCCACAAGAGCAGCTCATGTGACATTTAATTGTGGCAACGTTTCGCTCTCCAGGAGCTTTGTCAAGCCGTTAGTTGCACTTGTATCCTCTTACCTAACATATTGTCTGTAATTCTACCAACATTTTTTTATTACAAGAGGTTAATGTAGCCTTGTACTATCACATAGACAAAACAAATAGGAATACTATCCAGAAAGTCTTGCTAGTCTGTCAACCCTGGTGGTTGATGGACTGATTATATCATCATTATTTCACTAATACATCTGCTGCTTCTGTATTTGACTAAAGAAGTCTACTGTGTGGGCGAAACGTTTCAATAATTAAGATACCCAACTGTTGCACATGTGTCTTAATCATCAACTTATCGGTATTTTATTCCATTTTCAACATAAGACACAGTCAAACCAGAAGGTATTAGTATTTACCTTCCCCACGGTCACCATCGAACAGATACAGAAATAAACAAAGTTCCAGCGTGCCAAGTGCCTCTTCCTCGGCAAACTTCTCATCTTGACCTTAATAGCTGTACACAGATCACTTAAGTCACCCACGCCTTTCCTTCGGACGTCACTACACAAACAACCCACACTTAAGTGACTGAAGCTTATAAGGACGTTTCGGTTCGACTCAGACCGGCTAGACATTCATGTTTCCCATGAAGTCTCTCTTAACTTAAATAAGTTTAACCTCTAAGTGTAACATTGCTTTAATAAAATGTCTATTGTGTTTTTTTTTGTGTCTGCTTTCAAACTTGCCGGTAATTTATACCCCTTACTCAAAGAATATCCAAGTTATAATAACTTAAATTATATGTAAAGGTATCTTAAGAGTGAAAATAAGATAGCAGGTATTTAAAGCAAATATCCTTAATGTGTTTGTAACAGATGGAATATCAATTGTAAATCTATACAAAGTTGCACCCCTGTTAACCCCTTTGGGACCTTTGTGTATCCACAAGTACCTGCGCTACCGTCCAAAGGGTGGATAGAAGGTGCATAATAAACTAGCCGCTTTGGCTGCAAAATCTAAAATCTCTTCAGGATAATATCTACAAGGAAGATACGCTCTTCGTTATAATATCTACAAGAAAGATACGCTCTTCGGGATAATATCTACAAGGAAGATACGCTTTTCGGGATAATATCCACAAGGAAGATACTCTTTGGGATAATATCCATAAGCAAGTACCAACCTTCGGAATGAAACTTCCGAGTCAGCACATCAGTTTACCAGAAACTGGATCACTGGGATTTTAGGGCCATTTACGTAAATAACCGTTCAATTTGAAGGACCGTTCGATTCTAAGCCTTAATTCGAGCTTGGAATTAATAAATCGAACATTAGCGTCACTGAAATTAATTTTATATTCACGAGGAAGCGCTGAACCTGTAGGTGTTTTGACCCAAGCAAGACTAAGAGTGGATCGGAAGCCTTCACAAGCATCAAAGCACACCCTCCCCATCCCCCTCCTCTGAGAATCATACATTAGAATTCATTGGTTCGTCGGTCAATGGTGCTTAAAGCCTATCGACTTCACGAGGGTCATTAAAGTTGCAGATTGAACTTTCTCGATGCTCATGAAAAGACAAGAAGTTCAAGCAATAACATTGATTCGAGTTGAACAGAGAGCGACCAGTACACACCAGAGAACTCCTAGCTTAGGTTGGCTGCAGAGAACCCAGAGCATCAGCTGGCTCTAGTGAACCTGAACCTTTGGTTGGCTCCAGTGAAACTGAAACATTGGATGGCTCTAGTGAACCTGAACCATTGGTTGGCTCCGGTGAACCTGAACCATTGGATGGCTCCACTGAACCTGAACCTTTTGTTGGCTCCAGTGAACCCAAGATCGATAATTGGTAAGGTCTCGTGGACGGTAACGAGCCCAGGTTTGCTACGGCATTAATTAGTGATGAAAAGGTGATTAATACACAATTATCTCTCGCGGACCCTCTCCGCGACCTCCATCCCCTAGAGAGAGAGAGAGAGAGAGAGAGAGAGAGAGAGAGAGAGAGAGAGAGAGAGAGAAAGAAGAAGAAGAAGTTACAAGAAATAACAAAGTCATATTCACAGAAGCAAGCTTACAGAGAGTAAGTATGATAAAAACGGGCTAGAAGAAAGAGGAGTGAGGAAGACGACACACAGTACGGCATAAGCATCCTTTACCAAACTGCACATCGAAGGATACCTGACTGGATAGTTAACCATCTGACTGGTTGCTGGAAAGACTGGTTGCTGGAAAGACTGCTTGGCTGGCTAGTTGGCTGTCTAGCTAGCTGGCTGACTGAAGTCTTACTACTAAGTTACCGCGTGTCCTACACTACTCTTCTAAGTAACGATCCAAGTGTGTGTGTGTGTGTGTGTTTGCTCACCTATTTGTACTCACCTATTTGTGGTTGAAGGGATTGAGTTGCAGCTCCTCGCCCTGCCTCTTCACTGGTCGTTATCAGGTGCGTGTGTGTGTGTACTCACCTAACTGTATTCACCTAATTGTGGTTGCAGATGTGTGTGAGCGAGCGCTTACCTATTTGTACTCACCTATTTGTGGTTGCAGGGATCGTGTCGCAGCTCCTGGCTCCGCCTCTTCGTTGATTGTTACTAGGTGTGTGTGTGTGTGTGAGCGTGCTCGAACGCATTTCAGGTATCCAAAGCTGTGTTGTTTGTGGAAAGGGACTGGAACTATTTACTCCTCCCAGAGTCCCTCACTAATGAACCCAATTCATTCTCCATCGCTGGAATTTCTCCGAATGCAGAAAAAAAAAGTCTTGCGAAAGATTTCCATTTATTCCTTACAATTTTTAATCCCTGAACGGAAACCTACAATGTGGCTATTAGCCTTCTTGCCGTCAACGATTATTCGAGTAATGTGAAGGACAGAAAGTCAATATATAATTTATTGCAAACTCGCAAGTCAAAATGCATTTTACAACTAATCCACAATATCGTGGCTGACACTATTTACAACTCACAATACCGTGGCTAATGCAATTTACATCTAAGCCACAATACCGTGACTGGAACAATTTACAACTAACCCACAATACCATGACTGGAACAATTTACAACTAACCCTCAATATCGTGGCTGGAACAATTCTTGACTAACCCACAATAGCGTAGTAAGAACAATTCAAAGCCCACAATGCCGTAGCTAGAAAAAAAATCATAACCAACCCATAACACCGTGGCAGTTCCAGACACAATTTATTTTCTCGCGCTTTTTTTGTCACCTCTTTAATATTGTTCTTGTTTAACTTGTTTCATTGCTCTTGTAATAGTGTTCTTGTAGCACTGCTCCTATGGCACTGAGTTTGTAGCACTGCTCCTATGGCACTGAGTTTGTAGCACTGCTCCTATGGCACTGAGTTTGTAGCACTGCTCCTATGGCACTGAGTTTGTAGCACTGCTCTTATGGTACTGAGTTTGTAGCACTGCTCGTATGGCACTGAGTTTGTAGCACTGCTCGTATGGCACTGAGTTTGTAGCACTGCTCGTATGGCACTGAGTTTGTAGCACTGCTCCTATATCACTGAGTTTGTAGCACTGCTCGTATGGCACTGAG
The DNA here is from genome assembly GCA_009830355.1 of Cherax destructor. Taxonomy (NCBI): domain Eukaryota; kingdom Metazoa; phylum Arthropoda; class Malacostraca; order Decapoda; family Parastacidae; genus Cherax; species Cherax destructor. Next base: position 130,553 of record WNWK01003390.1, on the reverse strand, counting down.
TTTGTAGCACTGCTCCTATTGCACTGAGTTTGTAGCACTGCTCCTATGGCACTGAGTTTGTAGCACTGCTCGTATGGCACTGAGTTTGTAGCACTGCTCGTATGGCATTGAGTTTGTAGCACTGATCGTATGGCACTGAGTTTGTAGCACTGCTCGTATGGCACTGAGTTTGTAGCACTGCTCGTATGACACTGAGTTTGTAGCACTGCTCGTATGGCATTGAGTTTGTAGCACTGCTCTTATGGTACTGAGTTTGTAGCACTGCTCTTATGGCACTGAGTTTGTAGCACTGCTCGTATGGTACTGAGTTTGTAGCACTGCTCGTATGGCACTGAGTTTGTAGCACTGCTCGTATGACACTGAGTTTGTAGCACTGCTCGTATGGCATTGAGTTTGTAGCACTGCTCTTATGATACTGAGTTTGTAGCACTGCTCTTATGGCACTGAGTTTGTAGCACTGCTCTTATGGTACTGAGTTTGTAGCACTGCTCGTATGGCACTGAGTTTGTAGCACTGCTCGTATGACACTGAGTTTGTAGCACTGCTCGTATGGCATTGAGTTTGTAGCACTGCTCTTATGATACTGAGTTTGTAGCACTGCTCTTATGGCACTGAGTTTGTATTTGCACTGCTCTTATGGTACTGAGTTTGTAGCACTGCTCGTACGGCACTGAGTTTGTAGCACTGCTCCTATGGCACTGAGTTTGTAGCACTGCTCTTATGGTACTGAGTTTGTAGCACTGATCGTATGGCACTGAGTTTGTAGCACTGCTCTTATGGTACTGAGTTTGTAGCACTGCTCTTATGGCACTGAGTTTGTAGCACTGCTCGTATGGCACTGAGTTTGTAGCACTGCTCGTATGACACTGAGTTTGTAGCACTGCTCGTATGGCATTGAATTTGTAGCACTGCTCTTATGGTACTGAGTTTGTAGCACTGCTCTTATGGCACTGAGTTTGTAGCACTGCTCTTATGGTACTGAGTTTGTAGCACTGCTCGTATGGCATTGAGTTTGTAGCACTGCTCTTATGGTACTGAGTTTGTAGCACTGCTCTTATGGCACTGAGTTTGTAGCACTGCTCTTATGGTACTGAGTTTGTAGCACTGCTCGTATGGCACTGAGTTTGTAGCACTGCTCGTATGAGACTGAGTTTGTAGCACTGCTCGTATGGCATTGAGTTTGTAGCACTGCTCTTATGATACTGAGTTTGTAGCACTGCTCTTATGGCACTGAGTTTGTAGCACTGCTCTTATGGTACTGAGTTTGTAGCACTGCTCGTACGGCACTGAGTTTGTAGCACTGCTCCTATGGCACTGAGTTTGTAGCACTGCTCTTATGGTACTGAGTTTGTAGCACTGATCGTATGGCACTGAGTTTGTAGCACTGCTCTTATGGTACTGAGTTTGTAGCACTGCTCTTATGGCACTGAGTTTGTAGCACTGCTCCTATGGTACTGAGTTTGTAGCACTGCTCGTATGGCACTGAGTTTGTAGCACTGCTCGTATGACACTGAGTTTGTAGCACTGCTCGTATGGCATTGAATTTGTAGCACTGCTCTTATGGTACTGAGTTTGTAGCACTGCTCTTATGGCACTGAGTTTGTAGCACTGCTCTTATGGTACTGAGTTTGTAGCACTGATCGTATGGCACTGAGTTTGTAGCACTGCTCTTATGGTACTGAGTTTGTAGCACTGCTCTTATAGCACTGAGTTTGTAGCACTGCTCTTATGGTACTGAGTTTGTAGCACTGCTCGTATGGCACTGAGTTTGTAGCACTGCTCGTATGAGACTGAGTTTGTAGCACTGCTCGTATGGCATTGAGTTTGTAGCACTGCTCTTATGGTACTGAGTTTGTAGCACTGCTCTTATGGCACTGAGTTTGTAGCACTGCTCTTATGGTACTGAGTTTGTAGCACTGCTCGTATGGCACTGAGTTTGTAGCACTGCTCCTATGGCACTGAGTTTGTAGCACTGCTCTTATGGTACTGAGTTTGTAGCACTGATCGTATGGCACTGAGTTTGTAGCACTGCTCTTATGGCACTGAGTTTGTAGCACTGCTCTTATGGTACTGAGTTTGTAGCACTGCTCGTATGGCACTGAGTTTGTAGCACTGCTCGTATGGCACTGAGTTTGCAGCACTGTTCCTATGGCATTGAGTTTGTAGCACTGATCTTATGGTACTGAGTTTGTAGCACTGTTCGCATGACACTGAGTTTGTAGCACTGCTCCTATGGCACTGAGTTTGTAGCACTGTTTCTATGGCTCTGTCCTTTAACACTGCTTGTGTGATACACGCCTTGTGGCACTATTCGGGCACTTCGCTTGTATGTGTATACTCACTTATCTGTGGTTGCAGGGGTCTAGTCACAGCTCCTGGCCCCGCCTCTTCACTGGTCGCTACTGGGTCCACTCTCTCCTTGCTCCAAGAGCTTTATCGTACCTTGTGTGTGTGTGTGTGTGTGTGTGTGTGTGTGTGTGTGTGTGTGTGTGTGTGATGTTTGTGTGTGTGTATGTTTGTGTGTTTGTTTTCTTCTTCTATTCACTTGAGGATTTTGCCTTGCTGCTCTTATCCTCCAACTGATAACCAACTCTTGCCTGTCTTACACCTCCCCGTCCAGTGTTCATACGCCCATCCCCGCCCCTCTACACGTCTCCTACAATCCGATCCTACACCAGGAGACAGCTTCCTCTACCGGGACGATACATTGTGATCCTATGCCTCAAACACCACCTTTATGACCATGTTGTCGAATTAGTGCCTTGCGCGGTCGCCATCCCTGCCTCATACACGTCATTTAGTAACCAGTTCTGGGCTCCGAAACGCCCATCCTCGCCTCCAACATATTTTCCCGTTACGACCACCTTTCAGGCCTGGGAGCCCACACAACTTCGTCTCCACCACCTGCCTAGTACCCCCCGGGGTCTTGTAAACGGTGTCCCAACCTTCGTCATCTCCTCTGCGGGGAGGCGCTGGAGAGGGAGGGAAGGAACGGAGGCCTCAGGCAGGGTTGATAAAAAAATAATACCTGCTCCTTTCGTTCCTTCTTCACATGGGCTAAAGTCATATTAGGAGGGAGAATGAAGCTCAGAAAAGAAGGTACGGGTATGGGAGATATATTGTTAGGCAGAGCACTAGAAGGACCAGCTAGGAAGGAATTGAGATAAAAAAATCGCGAATTCCAGCGCTTGTACACGGAAATGCGACCTTCAAGCATCGCCTGAATTACAAAATAACGAAACAGAAAGCCAGAAATATTAAAATGAGAGGCTGAGCAGAGCACAAAGATAGGTCAAAGATTAATGAATAACAAATGCCCCGTCGTTTTCATTAAGCTGGTCTTTCATGTGGTGGACGTCTGGCCACACCAGCAGCGCTGTTGTCGTCTGCCGCAGGTACTGAAGGACACAGTTTTTATTTGTTTTCTTTAGCGCGAGGAAACGGTTTGGGGGGGACGGGGGTGTTGTCGTTTATGAGCGTCTGCAGAGGCAGTAGTAACCGTTGGATACATTAGCATTCGCTCCCCGTTTTGCGGAGCCATGCAAACATTGTCCTCGGGGAAAATGGCTCACTGGAAATCGCCTGAACACAACATTCAACCCCTTTTCCTTTGCCACCGGCCTATGTTTTTTCTTACATACTGCTGCTGCGCCCACGTTATAGGCGCCTATTGACAGCACAGCGAGGGAAGAACAGTCAGTTAGGAATAATAATGATAATAATAATATTATCATTATTATTATTATCATATTATCATCAGAACCTCAACCATAACAGATTCTTCACAAGCTCACAAAGTATCGAGAAGCAGGTGAGTACAATTATGGAACGCATCTGTTCAGAGATTATTGGCTGGATAATCGACCCCCATCACTCTTCGTAATAAATGATCCATACGTTTAACGCTTAACGAACAATAAATAAATAAAAAATCACAATGGTTCGTACCTTCGCCTGACTCACATCTCAAGCATTATTAATATGACTCACATCTCCAGCATTATTAACATGACTCAACCATCACATATCCTCACAGTTAGTGTAATTCATTGCAGACAACTTATTTTTTGTTTATTTGAGATTGACGTATTAAATTCAAGGGGACGCGTTGAACTCGTAATGGGAACGGGACTCAAACAGGTTTGATTTCCTGAAACGGGATGATACTTCACTTCGCTTGATCTGAAGCTTCAAGCTGATGAAGTAAGACTGAAATGTATAGCTTTAATTAAGCCGTTTATGCTCCAGAATGTTATTAACCTATCATCTGTATTCATTATTCCCTTTTTTTTCATTCTTCTTGACCTTAGTTTTTCCGCCAACTCATTAAAAGAGAAAGTCCTTTCGGATATTGCAATGCCTCCTCTTTCTCAACACTTTTGCTGGTGGTAATAATAAAGGTGACTTTTATCTTATTTCTTTAACCTCTATTTTAACTCACTTTTTTGTTAAGATTGTCATTACCGGAGGGGAGAGACACATCCATCCTTTGACATTCCTCCACAAATTTATATACTTAATCCGTGATATTTTCTTGTTTCTCCTGCTCTTCCTCCTCCTTTATCACATTATCACTTCTCGCTTCCTTAGCTAACTTTTCTAGTAGATCTATTTATTAGTTTAGTTTCACTTCAAGTCCAGTTACTAACCGTCGAGGTTGCAACGTTACTCCGTATTGCTGATTGTCTTCCTCACGAATCATTTTATTTGCAACTTTTTCTGTTGCAAGATTTGAGATTATTTGTTCAAGCATTTTTTCCCCACAGTAACCACAGGTACCATAGCAGCCTCACTTTTTGTGTGTCCTTGTACCTGCAAGGACGTCCCCCCCCTCTCTCTCTCCAGTGATTCATCTTCAGCTGTATTCAGTATACAGGGAGTCTCGTTGTATTCAGTATACAGGAAGTCTCGCTGTATTCAGTATACGGGGAGTCTCGCTGTATTCAGTATACAGGAAGTCTCGCTGTATTTAGTATACGGGGAGTCTCGCTGTATTCAGTATACGGGGAGTCTCGCTGTATTCAGTATACAGGGAGTCTCGCTGTATTCAGTATACAGGGAGTCTCGCTGTATTCAGTATACAGGGAGTCTCGCTGTATTCAGTATACAGGGACGGACTCTCGCTGTATTCAGTATACAGGGACGGACTCTCGCTGTATTCAGTGTACAGGGAGTCTCGCTGTATTCAGTATACAGGGAGCCTCGCTGTATTCAGTATACAGGGAGTCTCGCTGTATTCAGTATACAGGAGTCTCGCTGTATTCAGTGTACATGGAGTCTCGCTGTATTCAGTGTACAGGGAGCCTCGCTGTATTCAGTATACAGGGAGTCTCGCTGTATTCAGTATACAGGGAGTCTCGCTGTATTCAGTATACAGGGACGGATCTCGCTGTATTCAGTGTCGACTCCTGATTAGTATACGGAGCCTCGCTGTATTCAGTATACAGGGAGTCTCGCTGTATTCAGTATACATGGAGTCTCACTGTATTCAGTGTACATGGAGTCTCGCTGTATTCAGTGTACAGGGAGTCTCGCTGTATTCAGTGTACAGGGAGTCTCGCTGTATTCAATGTACAGGGAGCCTCGCTGTATTCAGTATACAGGGAGTCTCGCTGTATTCAGTATACAGGGAGCCTCGCTGTATTCAGTATACAGGGAGTCTCGCTGTATTCAGTATACAGGGAGTCTCGCTGTATTCAGTATACAGGGAGTCTCGCTGTATTCAGTATACAGGGAGTCTCGCTGTATTCAGTATACATGGAGTCTCGCTGTATTCAGTGTACAGGGAGCCTCGCTGTATTCAGTATACAGGGAGTCTCGCTGTATTCAGTATACAGGGAGTCTCGCTGTATTCAGTATACAGGGAGTCTCGCTGTATTCAGTATACATGGAGTCTCGCTGTAATCAGTGTACAGGGAGCCTCGCTGTATTCAGTATACAGGGAGTCTCGCTGTATTCAGTATACAGGGAGTCTCGCTGTATTCAGTATACAGGGAGTCTCGCTGTATTCAGTATACAGGAATCTCGCTGTATTCGTATACGGAGTCTCGCTGTATTCAGTATACAGGGAGTCTCGCTGTATTCAGTATACAGGGAGTCTCGCTGTATTCAGTATACAGGGAGTCTCGCTGTATTCAGTATACAGGGAGTCTCGCTGTATTCAGTATACAGGGAGTCTCGCTGTATTCAGTATACAGGGAGTCTCGCTGTATTCAGTATACAGGGAGTCTCGCTGTATTCAGTATACAGGGAGTCTCGCAGGAACAGACTGATTGGAGAAAGTACGCAATATTAACTTTTATTATTACATTAAAAGTCAAACTGAAGGACCTAATTCGCAAGTCTATTAATTATTTATTAAGTATCAGTAATCACACACACAATAATTTTTATTTTTTAGGTAATGCTCTAAAATCCAGCTGTTTCGAAATAGTCGAGCCAATATTGGGCCTTACTGCCTGACCAGTGTCATGCATTGATCCTCACCGTCTATGAAACCCTTCGACTATCCGTCCTGGATAGTCGAACTCACAGGTTATCCAGTCGGATATACATACTTGTTCCTGCCTGATGCTTCTCGCCACACTAGTAGTAGATGAATTAGAGCCGAGTTGACATACTGTTTGTTATACGAGTTGACTTACTGTTATTCCGGTTGATTTACTGTTATACCAGCTGACTTACTGTTATTCCGGTTGATTTACTGTTATACCAGCTGACTTACTGTTATTCCGGTTGATTTACTGTTATGCCAGCTGACTTACTGTAATACGAGTTGATACACTGTTATGGTTAAGTACCCCCTGGAGGAGCACATTTAAATAGTTGCTTGATATATTTCTTCCTCCAAGGTTATTCTCTTATAACTTGAGAACTTTTCAGCCGATCGGCTTCAAATCTCAAACTGGTGCTCTGTAAACAGGGAAAAATTTATGCAACTATTGGACGTGTAGGCACCCTCTGGCTATGTTTTTAAAATAGACCACATTCCTGGATCTGTTTCCATGTGATAATTTGGGAAAGCTTCCTCTGATCAACTCTCAGCTTGTAATATAAGTTGAACCTACATGGAATAAGATAGATGATAGAATAACGTTTTCGGTCCACACCCGTGCGGCTTCGTTCTTTAAAGTCTAATGCGAATTATGAATAGACTGGTACCTAACAAGTTTAGCTTGTGTAAATAAAGTTTTCTCGTTTTCCAAAAGCTATTAATAAATTTGGAATAAGTGAATTCCAAGCTTTGTGAAGCTTAAACCTGAACGAAACATTGTCTAAAATGAAGTTCTGCTCCGTATTGCTTCGTCTTTATTGCCCTAGTCACCAAGAATTCTTGATTTATATTTGTTCATGTGAAACACTAAGCCCGAGTGATAGTCTCAGTCATTCCATCCTCCAATCGTTAGATACGATACCCACCTACCTCTTGTACGAAGCGCAATCGATTGCTAGACAGATACGATACCAAACTATCTCTTGTAGCAAGAATTATGAATCACTAGACAGATACCCTCCTCCCTCTAGCAAGAGTAATCGATTTCAAATAAGTTATATATATATATATATAACTTATTTTTTACAGGAAAACTCTCCTGTGGTGCGCTAGCCAGAATTGCAAGGGAGTGTGAAATGTCGTTCTATAAATTTTGGACCACGCGTCGCCAGAAGATAGGGCAGTTCGGACGGAAACTAGTCTTTTTTATTATTCTTGGGCTCGGGATAACTGCTGGAGACATTGCAGTCTTTCCTTTGTTAAACTTGAACCCCTCTAGTTAGAGTTAGAAATAATTACGATAAATACAAAAAAAAAACCTTTGTCATTGATGTGATAAACAGTAAAGATTATCATCATTTTTTTTTAGATGATAAAAAAAAACTTGTAACTGTTTTGCATAAATAAAACTGACTTGGGTTAGATTGCTAAGTTAATTTGCACGTAGGTCATTAAGGCTGTAATTCACCTGTACAGTAACATACAAAGGTGCTCTAAATCCAAAACAGTGGGATTCGAATGAACTTTCTGTGTATATAAACAGAATGTAGATGAATGGTTCAGAGAACCGACAAGTTGATAAATAAGACACATATGCAACACTTGGGTATCTTTACTGAGGAAACGTTTCGCCACACAGTGGCTTCATCAGTCCATACAAAGAAGAATCGTGAAGAACAGGAGGAGTTTGAGGTAATCAGTCCCTCAACCTTGAGTCGATGTTATCAGTCCATCAATCTTGAAAAGAATACAGCATATGTGCGAAGAAGTTCTTCACAATTCTTCTTTGTATGGACTGATGAAGCCACTGTGTGGCGAAACGTTTCCTCAATAAAGATACCCAAGTGTTGCATATGTGTCTAATTTATCACATAAACAGAGATATGTACCTTCCCAAGCAGTCGCCTATAAAGTTTCTATACTACGTTGCTCTAAAGGAATTCCATTTCGCCTGTAATCACTTGCTTCTCTGCTAACACAGCTCCAGAGGCTCCGGCAGCTTTGATAAGAAAGGATAGACTATTTCATCAACCAGAGCAATCTATCAACTCTTCGCAAACACTTGATAATGCTCTACTTAGAGCGAAACGTTGTCCAGACGTTGCACTAACCAGGAATAACCTGCCTGACCTGATTTTGTCAAACAATAACACTGTAGACCAGAGTTAGACTAACTGCAGAGAAAAGCCTTTATTATAGATAATGTTACGCTCAACACTGGGCGAAATGTTGTCCCAAATAGAAGCTAGTTCCGCACATTGCGTCACTATGCCCATAACTGTGGGTGTTACTCCTTTGCCTCCCCCCTGTCACTAGTGCATTCTCGTCCCTGCCAGACAGTAATCCGCCAAGCAGCAGTGCCAAGAAGGGAGGCAGGGCAAGGCTGAGGTCCCAAAAATTCCATCAGCCCCCATATAACAATAATAATAAATTATTATTATTATTACCGCTACCCCAAGACAGGTCATCAGGCCTCTTTTTCCAACCATTTTGCCACTTTTAAGCCACCCCTTGCTGTATGACCCGTATCTTTTAGCGTTTCTATTTGATTATAATAATAATCTAAGCCACCCCTTGCAGTCGCTGCTGTAATTCCGTCTAAGACGGCGAAGCTTCAGGAAAACCTGATAGAGTAGTTGTTGTTCATCTGGTTCAGTTTAACGAGTTTTTTTAAGACTGATTTTTATATACGTGAAAAAGACTTCGCCAAAATACGTGTAATTCAGTAATTATACTTTGAGAAACCTGGGCACAAATGCACTAAATAATAATAATAATATTATTATTCGATACCAGGCTTTCAGAAACAACATTAACATTATTAATGTCATGAGATAAAATTGAATAATTCCAGCAGGTACTGGAGTTTCTAATACACTGACATTTTACCCAGGATGTGACATTCCAGCAGCCACTGGAGTTTCTGATACACATTCATGGCAACTCCCCCCTGAACGCGCCGCGCCGCCGTCTGCTAACATGCGGGTTCCTACTTTCACAACTAGGTGAGGTGGGTAGCGAGAGTGTAAGGTTAACTTACCTCTATGTTTCACTGGTCCGGGTGTTTGGTTCGATCTCTCGACCTTTCTGTTGTGAGAACTTTAGATACTGAGCACCCCTTGTTTTACAAGTTTCAAGACGATCAATTGCGAGAGGCTAACTGGTGAAGGGCTATTGACCCAACGAATTAAGCCTAGCCTCCTCTTATTAGGATCGAACCTAATTAATTATCTCCCATTTCAAAATACGCTGTATGATCCCTACGAATTTAGCGCTTAACTAATAATAATAATTAGGTAAGGTTCGTCAGGAAACAGGATAAATGTTTCCTGACGCGGGTCTTAGATGATGCCCCGCCGCTGGAGCTTTTGGTCATCTGACCGAGGCCTTCCGCTGGCTTACCGGTCCACCCCTTTAAAAATTGTGGTCATTTAGTCTGGCAGTAATAATAAAAACAATAGTTTCATCTTCTTTTGCAGAAACATCCCTGTCAGTCCAGTCTTTTCACAACCGGGGGAAAAAATGAGAAAAATTAAAAAAAATACACATGCCATTTCCTCTGATCAAGATTTAACCGTGTCAGATAAACAAACTGACACTAATCAACACTAATCACAAACAACTGACAAGCTATGTTTCCCCCTACCCCCCACCCACCAATCAACACTCACTAATATCTGGCAGGTGACTGACACCTGATACATCAGGCAATCAACTCGCACCTGTCATATACGGCTGAGCGACACCTGCAATATCCGCCAATCAAGAGGTTCTCTCTCACTCCAGCACCGAATACCCTACTCCTTGCCTGCTTGTTGACGAGGCTACACCGTGCTTCAATAAACGCATGTACCATGCTCTTTGGTAAAGTCATTAGTGTACTGTGCCACTTGTTAAGGTCACTGAGGTACCATGCCATTCGGTGAGGCAACGAGGTACCAGGTCATTCGTTTAAGTCATTAGCGTACCACAACACTGCATCTGTCGTGAAATTTTGCTTGTTTCTTTCGTGCCAGTAGAGAATTGAAAAAACTTTGCTTATATCACATATAATAATAATAATAATAATAATAATAATAATAATATAATAATAATAATAATAATAAAAGGAAAATTAAAATCTTTTACTAATTAGAGAGAGAGAATCAAATATTTGCTTACCATCACAGTCAACATTTTATAAGAACGACCACATCCTCTACCAAAAAAAAAAAAAGACTTGTATGTCCAGTGACTGGCTAGTATCACACGAGATCAAATACATATATATATATATATATATGTGTGTGTGTGTGTTATGTGTGTAGGTGTGTGTCTTTTCGTATTGAGGGGTTTATTTTAATCTTTATTTTATGGATTTGAACAATAACGAACGATCTATGCATCAAAAAATAACACAACAGAGAATAACCTGCAACAACGAACAACACTTTGTGACAACCCGAGAGAGAGAGAGAGAGAGAGAGAGAGAGAGAGAGAGAGAGAGAGAGAGAGAGAGAGAGAGAGACGACTATAACCCAAATGTAAAGGTCAAGGAGAAACAGGTTGATTGTACTTGGGGTACAAGAACAAGAAATTCCCCTCTGAATTATTGCAGAGAAAAACAAGTCTGAGGTTGGTCAAGTAAGCACAGTGGTGGGCGGTGCCGGGCCACTCTGCCAGGCGGTGCCGGGCCACTCTGCCAGGCGGTGCCGGGCCACTCTGCAGGCGGTGCCGGGCCACTCTGCCACTTGCCCGACACCATTCATCTGTGTGAAGCATATTGGCCCAACATTGGCAAATTTCGAAATTTATCCAAGTACTTTATTATTATTATTCTTAGTAGTAGTAGTATTAATGTAATCCAAACAAAGCTAAACTGTATACGTATATGTAAACAATAAATATATCACTACTAACATATTTAAATTTTCCTCCAACATTAGTTTTTAGGAGTCATTCTTCCCTCGTAGGCAAACAGACATCGCTACAACGTTTTAGCCACCAGCGGATTTTTTTTTTTTCAAAGAAATTGGATAGAAGCCTTGTAGCAGTAAAGACATCCATACTTTTAATCTCTATCACTTGTTGGCTCTACAACTTTAATCGGTATATTATCCCTAATACGTAGTTCAGGTGATATTCTTGTGGAATACGTGTTGTAGGTAAAAATCAGTGTGGCTTGCAAATTCCGTGAAGTACGTGTGTGTGTGTGTGTTAATAACTTATGCATTTTTGTCCCTGTATTTTCTTCTAATAGGTGGCATCAGTGAGCTTAACATAGTTACAGTAGTGGTATATTTTTGTCGGTTCACCGTGGAGATAAAGCTTCCGGCTTCGAGATATAACCATTCGCATTCAACTGCTGATAGATACGACATATATACCACATGTCATTTTCCAACAGATTATCTAATGCCAATATATATATTAATATTTGTGTGTTTATGATTATCTACATGTATAAATGTACCGTAGATTTAGGGTTCAAGCTGCAGCTCCTGGGACCGTCTCCTAGTTGTTTACTAGTTGAAGAGAGCTTCCCCTTCATTATAAACTGATAAGTGTTTCTAACAACTGTTGTGTCTTACAGTTCGCTTCATTTTTATATTGCCATAACACAGAGTGAATGTTTAATGACTTCCCTGTCACCTGTTTGGGTGTTCACCTTGTCTATGTGTCCTCTCCTCTTGGTTCTTTGCAGACTGGATAGACTATATCTGTGTGTCCTTCACCCTGGTCCCTACCGGCTCTTCCCTCGTCTTACTCCCTTAAATGTATGTTCCCGTTTTGCTTCAGTCTGTTTCTCACTGGTGTTGCCCTTCTGATCATTGTTGTCTGGTTGCTTGTATCATACTCTTGTGTGGATCTCCTGGAAGCGACAGCTGCACTGGATTCTCTCATGGTTGACGTTCCAGCTGTGTGGTTTGATTATTTCTCATATTTATTGATGTCTTAATTAATTGAAGCACCTATACTCTTTAATCAGAGGAAAAAAATATCTTCTCTGTCCTTTTATTCCTTGCTCAGCCATGCGGCACGTCCTTGGAAATAATCCAGCAGTCTGTCACATTATTGCTGGAAAACTGCTTTTGTTTGCAATCGTTGCCACATGCTCTTCATGGTGATGTTGCTAAAAAGTCTTCTACATTCTTCTTAAATATTCTTTTCTGGTTTTAAATGTCGTTATCGTGGCTCCTCTGCTATCAGCTAACGAGTAAATTTTCAGTGTCTTCGGTGTCTATGAGTAAATTACGTTTGTTTTGCCTCTGGGAGCCACTTAGCATGCCACTGGACACTTGTTTATTTCATCTCCCCTTCCCTCGAGCCTAAATCAAGTCTATATGTATTTTTTTTTTGTGCGCACACTGCGCAATTGCTCCATGTTCCAATTTTAATCTGAAGTATGTCATAGTTACTTTGAAGTTCAACAAAATAAAAGATGAGCTTCTTACAACTGTATTTATGTGACTTGAAGCTGGTATTACGTTAGCTATTTTCTAGTTATTTGGTAGTTTGGCAGTTCCGATGGCCATTATGGTTGCAGGGGCCGAGTCATAGCTCCTGTCTCCGCCTCTTCACTGGTCGCTACTAGGTCCAGTCTCTCCCTGCTCCATGAGCTTTATCATACCTCTTCTTAGTGAAGTATGTGTGTAGTTACTAGTTGTCAGAGGCACTTGTCGATAGACACTTGGTCTATTCTGTTAGCTACCATTTTCTCCTAGGCACATGTCGATTAGACACTAGGCCTATTGCATATGCGTGTGTGAACATCCCTGTGATTCATCTGTCTTCAACTTCCAACTGTGTCCCCTTGTTGCTGTGTCCCATCTCTGGAACATCCTGTCTCTGTCCACCTTGTCGTCCCGCCTCTTCACTGGCCGCTACTGGGTCACTTTCCCTGCGCCATGAGCTTTATCATACCTCTTCTTGAAGCTATGCATGGAACCTGCCTCCACTACATCGCTGTGTGTGTGTGTGTGGTGTACTCACGTATATGCATGGGGTCGATTCACAGCTCCTGGCCAGGCGTGTGTGTACGCGCGTATGCGTGGAGGGGTAGGGTTGAGAAAGGTATCCCTTACTAGGTATGCTCGTCAGGGATATCAAAGGTCACTATGTGGGCGAAACGTCGTCACTAAAAGTCACTGTGTGGGCGAAACATAGTCAATAAACCCACTGTGCAGGCGAAACACCAATAAAACCCAAGGTGTAGGCGAAATATTGTCAATAAAAGCCACTGTGTGAGCGTAACGTTGTCAATAAAAGCCACTGTTTGCGTGTGTGTGTGTACTCACCGAAATGTACTCACCTAATTGTGTTTGCAAGGGTCTATTCACAGCTTCTGGCCCCGCCTCTTCACTTAAAGCTATGTATGGATTCTGCCTCCACTACATCACTTTCCAGACTATTCTTCTTTCTAACAACTCTGTGACTGAAGAAATACTTCCTAACATCCCTGTGACTCATCTGAGTCTTCAACTTCCAACTGTGACTCCTTGTTACTGTGTCCCATCTCTGGAACATCCTGTCCCTATCCACCTTGTCAATTCCTCTCAGAATTTTATGTATCGTTATCATGTTTTCCCTCTCCTGTCCTCCAGGGTCATCGGGTCGATTTCCCTTAACCTCTGATATTAGGACATGCCCCTTAGCTCCGGGACTAGTATTGTTGCAAACTTTTATCCTTTTTATAATTTCTTGGCTTGCTCGACCAGGTGTGGGTTCCAAATTGGTGTTGCGTACTCCAAATATGGACCTGACGTACACGGTGTACAGAGTCTTGAACGATTCCTTACTGAGGTATCGGAACTCTATTCTCAGGTTTGTCAGGCGCCTATATACTGCAGCAGTTATTTGGTTGATGTGCTCCACTGAGATGTACTCGGTATTATACTCACCCTGTCAGTAATATGTACTGAAGCAGATTGATACACTTATGTAGTGTATTATAAGTTGTCCTAGCTATGTTAAATGTCTGATCCCTTTGTTACTTGTGACGTCAGAGGCCCGCGCATGTGCGCACGCAGACCCAAGCGTCATTCTCATTCTCGTGATGGGATTAGAACTGGACAGAGGTGCTGGGTCTTTCTCCATCCTCACTTACTCAATATACGCGTTCACCATCCATCTGAGTGTTTCCCTCGACTCCCTTTATCAACAAGAACCCCTTCTGACAACCCCAAGATCCTTTTCCTTGAGTGAGGTTTGCAATCTTTGGCCCCCAATAGCCTGTACTCTGTCTACAGTCTCTTCTTGCCCTTCTCCAATCTTCATGACTTTGCACTTGGTGGGGTTAACCTCCAGGAGCCAGTTGCTGGACCAGGCTTGCAGCCTGTCCAGATCCCTTTGTAGTTCTGCCTGGTCCTCGTCCGATTGTATTCTCCTCATTAACTTCACATCATCTGCAAACAGGGACTCTTCTGAGTCTGTCCCTTCCGTCATGTGTACTAGAAACAGCACCGGTCCTAGGACTGACCCCTGTGGAACCCCACTCATGGCAGGCTCTGACACCTCGCCACGTACCATGACTCGGTGTTGCCGCCCTGTCAGGTATTCTCCGATCCATTGCAGTGACAATTGTGTGTGTGTGTGTTCATGTGCGTGTGTACGTGTGTATCTTGCAATCGTTTGTGAGGTTTTTATATTAGTATGTATATGTTAAGTGTCCGGATGTTGGATATTTGGTCATGCTTGCGAACGTGTCTGGGATATTTACTGGCGTGAAACTAACTTGAGTCAACGCCAATGAATAACACAGTTTTGAAATAACGTTAATAATAATAATAATAATAATAATAATAATAATAACAATAATAATAATAATAATAGTTTTTATTTCTACAAGTACACGATACAACTTATACAGACCATAGCTGACATCAGTTACATACTATATAGAAAGCCCCTTGTTATGCAGAGCATTTCGGGCAAATTAGGCTAATTTTGTCCCCCAGGATGCGACCCACACCAGTCGACTAACACCCAGGTACCTGTTTACTGCTAGGAAAACAGAGACAGGAGGTGTCTTAAGGAAATACGCCCGATGTTTGCACACGTACCGAGGAACGAACCACAGACCTCAGTGTGTGAGCTGAATGCCCTACCCACCGAGCTACGGGACGTGTATGGAACAGCGCATCTACAAAATACGTGTATGAAATAACGCACAATATAATGCGCATATAATAATTTATTCGCTGCCAGTATTAACAAATAGGAAGGTATCATGATTTACGAAATAGGAATATAGAGAAAACACCTTAATTTATTTTTTACAGAAAGTTGTTTCCTTGGAAAGTTATGCTAGCAGGAACTTGAAGTTAGACGAAAACAAATTATTGATTGTTGCGAGAATGCGAGATAAGCCCGGGGAGACGGGAGAGAAGTCTCTCAAGAGGAGACGTCTTGGCTACCACCAGCTCGAGAGAGAGAGAGAGAGAGAGAGCGTTCGGAGCACCCGTCCTTAGTTTTTGTCTCCTCTGTTCCTTTTGACTTGAGGACCTCCCTGAAGTGGCCTCACCCTCTGCTCCTCCTTCACGGTCCACGGAGCACCACGCCTTACATGGTCAAACTGACCCACCCAACACGCCGCACCACCCGCGCCTACACACCACACCCGCGCCCTCATATCCACACGTTCACACGCGCGGGCGGGCGCCCACGTACATGTAGTAGGCACCCCACCATCCCCACACACACACACACACACACACACACACACACACAGAGTCTGGTCTGACAATTGGCTCCTCGAGTTCAACCCCGGCAAGTGCAAAGTCATGAAGTTATGGGAAGGGCAAAGAAGATCTCAGACGCAGCTCAGGCTCTGGGGGCAAAGACGGAAACCTCACTCAAGGAGAAGGACCTTGGAGTGAGCATTATACCGAGCATGTCACCTGAGGTGCACATCAATAATAATAATAATAATAATAATATCTTTATTTACTACAAGTACATGTACAAGGTATACAGGCCTAGCTGACATCAATGACATACTACTATATAGAAAGTCCCTTGTTATGCAGAGCATTTCGGGCAAATTAGGTCCTTGTCCCAGGATGCGACCCACACCAGTCGACTAACTCCCAGGTACCCATTTTACTGATGGGTGAACATAGACAACCGGTGTAAAGAAACACGCCCAATGTTTCTACCCGAGCTGGGAATCGAACGCAGACCCTCGCCGTGTGAAGCGAGAACTTTAGCGATCAGGCCACGGGGCATCAACTAAATAAATGCTGCAGCCAATGCGCATTTGGCAAATCTAAAACATCTAGGTAAGGAGTCATTCACGACACTGTACACCGTGCCCGTCTGGCCTATATTGGAGTAAGCAGCACCATTATGGAACCCACACCTGGTCAAGCATATAAAAAAATTGGAGAAAGTGCAAAGGTATATATAACGAGACTAATCCCGAAGCTAAGGATTATGTTCTATGAGGAGAGGTTAAGGGAACTCAACCTGATGACACAAGAGGACAGGAAGAATAGGGAAAATATGATAACAGCGAACAAAATACTGAGAGGAATTGACAGGATGGATAGATGCAGACTAAGAGTCGGGAAACAGAAACAAGAGGACACGCCTGGAAGTTGAAAACACAGATGAGTCATAGGGACGTTAGGATATATTTATTTAGCCTTAGAACAGTCAGATAGTGGAACGACCTGGAGACTGAAGCGGTAGAAGCAGGATCCTTACATAGCTTTAAGAAGAGGTACGATAAGGCTTTCGAAACCAAAAGAGAGTGAACCTAGTAGCGTTCTGCGAAAAGACGGGGTCAGGAGCTGAGACTTGACCCCTGAAACCACATATAGGTGAGTACATATAGACGAGTGCACACACACACACACACAGACACACCACGGAGCACCACGCCTTACATGGTCAAACTGACCCATACATATACACGAGTGCACACACACATTTCGAAGTGTTTCCTTACATACACATACACACACATATATACAACAGGCCAAGTGTCTAATTGACATGTGCCTAGGACAAAATGGTAACTAACACACACACACACACACACACACACACACAGACACACACACACACACACACACACGCACACACACACACACACACACACACACACACACACACATAGACACACACACACACATAGACAGAGGAACTGACAAGGTGTATAGGGACAGAAGGTTTCAGAGATGTGACACAGTAACAAGGGGTCACAACTGGAAGTTGAAAACTCAGATGAGTCACAGGGATGTTAGGAAGTACTTCTTCAGTCATAGAGTTGTCAGGAAGTGGAACAGCCTAGAGAGTGATGTAGTGGAGGCAGGATCCATTCATAGCTTTAATAAGAGGTATGATGAATCTCATGGAGCATAGAGAGATTAGACCTAGTAGCGACCAGTGAAGAGGCGGGGCCAGGAACTATGAATCGACTCCTGCAACCATAATTAGGTGAGTACACATATAAACAGCAAAAAAAAAATATACAAACAGCACTCCCATGCCCTGAACACAAACACACCCGTATGGTCAGTGCAAAATACTCCCGTCTTCACACCTCCATTATCTCCTCCTACACCAAAATTTAACATTCCTTCAACATAAATAAGCATCTTCCAAGACGATGTCTTAGCAATAAATTTTAGCTCACAAACTTACATGTCGTTCTTAATTACTATTTGTATATTCACGCACTCATGACTCACAAAGATACGTGCCAACCACAGTGCCTTATAATAATAATAATAATAATAATAATAATAATAATAATATTGGTAATAATAATAATTATAATATTGGTAATAATAATAATAATTATAATGGTAATAATAATAATAATAACAATAATAATAATATAATGATAATAATATAATAGTAGTAGAAATAATATAATAATAGTAGTAGTAATAATAATAATAATAATAAGAATAAGAATAATAATAATAATTAACAGCAGTTTTGACAACATTAATTTCGGACTACAAATCCTTTATATAGAGGCGCTGTATGACCCTTGTGGTTTAGCGCTTCTTTTGATTATAATAATAATTTATATAGAGGGTATTTGGGCCTTTACTAAAATCTTATATTCATCGCAAAAGGCATACTTTCTTGTTTCTATCATTGAGATGGAGTTTCCATTGGAGAGATAAGTGAGGCTATTTGACTTTACCGTATAGTCCTGTGTTAAATTCTACATAATTTACTACTTAAAACCAATTGTAAAAAAAAAAAAAATATGCGAGGTTTAATTAAAATTTACCAGATCTCCTCCTAGTACTTCCATCTTCCTTTCTATCACCTGGCTGCACCTTCCTTCATGAATGCTCCGAGAACCTCACTTAAAAAGCTACATGGAGGGTGTTCCAGGGGTCAACGCCCCCGCTGCCTAGTCCTCGACCAGGCCTTCCACACAGCCAAGATATTAGGAAGCAGCCTCCGTGGCTTCATGCACAGGAACACTGGTGAACACATTCACAAATGTAGTCACCATTATCAATGTTCAACAGAGGTTGAGGTTCAGCTGTGTCCACTTACCAGTGTGTTCCATCAGCTGATGGAACGACAGTGACATACCAGAAATTAACTTCATTCTACACCACACATACCTTCGCAAAGTTCCAGGGATCTTTTTCAGCGGTCACGACCTTCATCCAACCTCTTGTTCCCAGAGACACTTTGTACACATCCACGGAATTAGGCAGCAGATTCCAAGGGATTAACCACAAACTTACATCTCTGCGTTCCAACAGCCAGTGGAAGGACACAGACATAGACCAGAGGATCTTAGCATCAATCTTCACCAGGGACACCAACATGTATATACAGAAATAAAGGAATTTTGAGCTTGCAAATTCCCTCTTACTCGGCAAACTCCTCGACCTAACCTGTACATTTGTTCACGTCACCCGCACCACCTCTCCTTCGGCCATCATTCTTCTTATATATTCACGTGTTTCTTGTGCACTCTCTATGAAGTTAAAGAAAAAATCGGTCTCCAAGATAAAACGTTTTAATAAAGCGTCCACTCTGTGTTTCATTTTGCACTAAATATATTAATAACAAGAAAATGATAAAACAATAACAATTATAATGAAAATGGCCAAAAAGCAGTAATAATAATAATAATAATTATAATAATAATAATATAGATCATATTTCATTTTCCATAAAAGTCTACAAGCAGTACAAGTATGTGTCAAGAGCCTGTTTGATACCTTTTACGAGAAGTTGATAATTATAGCATGTCAGAGGTTGCAAAAACTGGAACCTTACAAGAGGCAAAGTAGTCCATTGAGGTTTTATTTTAATGACGGGCTTTAGCAGCCCATTCAAGGCCTTGTACACCTGGAGGTGTGTATATCTCAACGTATATACAATGGGAGGCGTGTATCTCTCGCGTATATCTACCGAAGGTGTGTATAAATCGAAAGGTCCGCATGCTTCGGTGTTTATATATATATATATATATATATATATATATATATATATATATATATATATATATATATATATATATATATATATATAAAGGAAGAGTGCTTTTAGCGTATATACACCAATACATGTATATTTCTGTGTTTATACGCCGAGGGGTGTAACTTTCACTGTACATACACCAAGAGGTGTTGATCCTTCTATGTATATACACAAGGAGGTGTGTATCTCTCAATGTGTATACAATTAGAGTTTACTCTAGCCACTACTTTGGGCATTAAAGTATCTTTGACTGGTGGTGTAAACGTGATATAAACGCTTAATAACCCTCGGTCTAGCCGATAGGCTTTAAACCTAATAAACCAACCAACCTTCCCATAATCACCTAGATCTGAGCGTCTCCTGGTTACTCTCGCTGCAGTACTCATCGATGCTAGGTTTATTTAATTTGTGTATTGTTGGCTAAATAAATGTTTTTAGATTTTTACGTAGCCTAACCTGACCCAAATTAACCGAACCAAACCCAGCGTTACCTAATCTAACCAAGACTAACTCAAAGGTGGGAAAAACAGGATTTGTAGTTGTGCGATACTGCCTCCAGGATCACCACTTTCTAGGCTTTTTTTCTTAACATATTTCTTGATCCAGTGAAGCAACTTTCCCTCAGATTTATTCTTGCAATTAAAATATGTACTTTCCATCTCTCTCCTTTTTTCCAGCGTTATCTCTTTTTACCTTGTTTTAAAACATATACTTGTTTCTACTAGAAGTGAGCTCTAGCTCTTAGGCCCTGGTACTGCTCGTCGTTGCTCCATTTTGGACTTTGTTAGAACTAATTTTGGAATAACCATCAATAAATTTCTTCTTTTTGAAGGCCACTTGTTGTTTCAGGCATAACATTCTTTTTTCAGATGCCAGGCAAAAACTTAATAAAATTATCAGTAAGAGAATCAGAATTTTGTGTGGATTCATTCTTACAGTGACCTCGAAGCTTACAGTGACCTCGAAGCTTACAGTGACCTCGAAGCTTACAGTGACCTCGAAGCTTACAGTGACCTCGAAGCTTACAGTGACCTCGAAGCTTACAGTGACCTCGAAGCGCGTAATAAAATAACCAATGAGTTAGGCGCAGCAGGTTAGGTTAGGTTCGTCAGGAAACAGGAGAAGTGCTTCCTGACGTCGGGTCTTAGTTATCTGATGACCCGCCGCTGGAGCTTTTGGTCATCTGACCGAGGCCTTACGCTGGCTTACCGGCCCACCCCTTTAAAAATTAGGGTTCTTATATATACTTGATGCTCTCCGACAGCCGGTCTTGACCGGGGAGGCTCGCTTCCCCTAGGGCAGCGGGAGTAATTTCCAGGGGAAAGTGCAAACCCAGCGCAAAAAAAAAAAAAAAAATAAGGAATATGTTGTGTATTTGCGATTTGTTCCTTAAACAGACTTTTGAATGTTAGATAAAAGAACACAAATGCAACTAATGTGACATTTTATTGTGGCAACTTTGTGTCACATTAGTCGGTAATTCTACCAACATTAATGAAGACTTTTGAATGGTTAAAAATAATAAAGGTATGAATGACAAAAAGTTTCTCAATTTTTCCTTATAAATTAAAAAAACTTTTTTTTTATTTTTACATTTAGAAATTTGTATGAAGGAAGGAGTAGGAGGGGGGGGGAGACTCAGAATAGGTGAAGAACCTACCTTCGGGCTATCCGCAAGTGGCCACAGAATAATATCCACAGAAGTGTTCTGGAGTTTTACGATACACTAACCGCGAGTTCAAGCCCCACCCGTGGTATGGTTTGTCAACATCGTAGATTTAAGACAGAGCAAGATTGCCACCAGACAGATAGGTAGAGTCACATTCTGAAGGCACATCCAACAAAAACAATTCCTTGAGGCTACTACTACTACTACTACTACTACCCGGCCTCTGCTGGGCTATAAGTGTATATGGGAGACTGCGCTTCTAGCTGATATATATCTAACCAAAATATACACTTTGTCAACCTGTTTATTTTGGCCCCTTAGATCATTATATACTGAAATATCCCCAGCAAGGGTGGAAATGTTGGATATATTTCCTTAAACCTGCTGCCCTTGTTCACCTAGCAGTAAGTAGGTGCCTGGGTGTTAATCGACTGTAGTGGGTGGCATCCTGGTGGGTGGTACTATACCTTGGATATACCTTAGATACCTTATTGTCTCACTAATGTTCATGAAATGTCTAAATATTTCGTACATAATAACATAAAATACTGTATATTCAAAAAGTATTCCTACTTCAATTACTGTAGAATTTTAGATATTGCCCTATAAAATTAATTTTTAGGAGGATGAACGGGTAAGCCAGTGTAAGGCCTCGGTCAGATGACCAAAAGCTCCAATGGCGGGTCACCACACAGCTAAGATCCGATCCGCGTCAGGAAACACTTGTCCTGTTTCCTGACTAATCTTCCTTAGCCTATCCTTCGATATTTCTGTATTGGCCGAGTTTCCTGGGCAACCGCTACTCATTAGGCAGGTGTAGGCGTGCCATCGCTGAATAGGCATTACAAGTGTGGGAATAACAGGTGTGAGACTAGCAGGTGTGGGAATAATACTCATCTAATCCTTGTTTGATCCTACATAACAACGGTTACCCTACATAATATGTAAAGGAGCAAAGTATTGTTCCAGTTCAACCTAAACCGTCTTCATCCCCGGTAACTCTTCATCCCCGGTAACTCTTCATCCCCGGTAACTCTTCATCCCCGGTAACTCTTCATCCCCGGTAACTCTTCATCCCCGGTAACTCTTCATCCCCGGTAACTCTTCATCCCTGTTAACTCTTCATCCCCGGTAACTCTTCGTCCCCGGTAACTCTTCGTCCCCGGTAACTTCAACTGCCGCAACTTGTCCTTGCACTACTCCAGCTGGCAGGTGGGATGACCAAAAGCCTG
Organism: Cherax destructor; assembly: GCA_009830355.1. Lineage (NCBI taxonomy): Eukaryota > Metazoa > Arthropoda > Malacostraca > Decapoda > Parastacidae > Cherax > Cherax destructor. The sequence goes on along the minus strand of WNWK01003390.1, from coordinate 107,710 downwards.
ACCGGACCGAGCCGCGATCAGCTGGCGGAAGATGGAGCTTCCACCACATCCTTACACTGATTAACCCCCGCACGGATTTAGCGCTTCGTGAAATACATTCCAGTATAACTCCTGTTGCTATTCTTCAGCTCCTTCACGCCCCTCTAGCTTTCTCTTCTACATTCTAGTTTGCCTCCCTCCCCCACCAATACCTCTTCCTCTTCCTCCTCCTCGTCCCCCTCCTCCTCATCCTCGTCCTTCAACTCCTCCATCCTTTCCCAAAAATCTTCCTTTTACTTTTTTTCCTACTCTTCTGTTCTTTCTCATTTCCATCATCATTATCACCTATTATTCTTCTCCCTTATCATTAAAGACATTTTCCGCATATCAGTAATATATAGCACAAATTCTCTCCGACTTTTGGGCCATTATCTAAATTTACACCAAGACTGCACCGGAATATACGACTCGGCAAGCGCGTCCATCATTTTTTAGCCGATGGCATGTAAATTCTCACTCAACCATGTGTTCTGATTGGGTCGGCTGCTGCCCCTCTGCGTTCTGATTGGCTGTTGTTGTGCTGGCCGCCTGATGCAGACCATGGACACAATAAAAAGGAAAATGAAAAAAATAGATATACTACCATACACTCGTGGTGGCGAGTAGTTAAAATGTAAACAGCGTTATGATGGCGTGGAGTGGGGGGCGTTATGTGGACGTCGGATGAAGAGCGCCTCAGTGAATGTGATAATGTGGATGATAAGTGAATAACGTGATCTCTCTGATAGTTGGTGGTGGAGGATTGTTTATATCTGATGAACGAGGAGATGAACATGGTTGGTGATGGAGGATTGTTTATATCTGGATGGGCGAGGAGAGGAACATGGTTGGTGATGGAGGATTGTTTATATCTGGATGGGCGAGGAGAGGAACATTAAATTATGCGTAGTTTTGGAAAATAATTCTACAGTAATCATTACTTTGGGAAAAAAATAAAAAAACTATAAAAAAATAAGACGGTAGGAAAGGCAGGAAAACCACAAGAAAAGAAGTAACAAAGAATGAGAAAAGAAAGAAATAAGAAGGTAGAAGTGTAGTCCCAATAGAGAGAAGACGTCATTCAGCCCTGACCCTGTATTTCGTTCAGTGTAAGTGTGTGTGTGTTACGTGAGAGGGTCAATTGAGGCATCCCTCTCATGATTGGCGTACAATCCTGCTCCCTCATCGCTGCCCTTGTGCTCAAGTGGACAACACACTGCGCTTGCAACACTACACCCTTTAGTTCAATCCCCTGTCTGCCATTCACAGCACCTTGCAACATTTCTCTGAATGATGCCGCCTCGTTTTTTTTGTGCTGTGGCTGTGTGGACGGGAGTGAACTCCTCACCTATGTGAACCTGTGGGTTGCAAGTAGCAGCAACCTGGCTGATCACACAAGACGTGTCGTGTCGGGGTGTATGTGTTGCCACTTAACACCAGTAAGAACATTTATTATCACTTAGATTCCTCTTGCTCATAACATTCTATAACAAGGGAAATTGTACGCGGAAAAGAATGGTAAACAAATGTATCAAGGATTACAATTATTTATTGCACCAATAATGAAAATGCGATAATACAAGACAATATTGCTGGGAGGGGAGTAATAACACTAATGAGGTCATTACAAGGATTTATTTTCTGCTATGAAAAAAAATGGAAATAAAAAAGAAGCTGCCAAAAAGCATAATTTACAATTAAGTATGAACTCTTCTTTATAAACGACCTTAAATCTCCACCAACTCTTTCAGCACCGGTTTCAGAAGTGCCTTCACCCACTGAACTAGGTCTCCAGAGTATTCATCTCTGTACCTACTCTCCACCTTCGGTGAAGGCTTGGCCTGTTCTTGTTGTACATAATTTTAGAGGACAACAGCCATTTGTTCCATTTTTCTGAGTAACCAGTCTGTCTCTGTAATCCGTCTGTTTCTCTGTGTAACCAGTCTGTCTCTCTGTGTAACCAGTCTGCCTTTCTTGGTCTAGATTCACTGTAACTAGCTCCAGGTATCTCAGCCATAATTAAGAGACAAGGCACTCTCTAAGATCAGCAATTCTCAATAACTGAGCCATGAAGTCAATATTAACTTCAAACGTCACACCATGCAGAACCTCTCTAATTCTTAAATTGCAGAATCTCTCTAGTTCCCCCATACAGAATCTCTCCAGCTCTTCCATGCAGAACCTCTCCAGCTCCTCCATGCGTAATCTCTCTAGGTCCTCCATGCAGAACTTCTCTCTACAGCTCCTCCATACAGAATCCCTCCAGCTCCTCCATACATAACCCCTCCAGCTCCTCTATACAGAACCCCCTCCAGCTCATCTGAACAGAACCCCTCCAGCTCCTCCATGCTTTATATTTTAATAAAATAATTAGTCTCCTAGTGAGGTCTGGTTATTTACATAGACTCCCCAGAGCCACAAAGCTTCAAGATCTTTCATTCATTTAGCTGTGGTCTCGGACGTGTGCTTCAGGTCGTTAATGCTCTCAATACACCATTCGTTACAAGATTCATTGGGTGGATGACCCCATAATGACGATAATTATTTTTTTCATTTTAACTAACCCGTCCTAAATTTCTATCATATTCACAAAGACATGAGGATCAAAAATTACCCCCCTCCCTGCCTCTCTCTCTTTCCATTACAAAAAAATATATATATGAAAGTCTACACGATGGACAGAGGAGTTGACATTAGTCTCGACATGAGTTTCACACTTTTTGTGCCAGGTGTGCCGCTTGTCTACATGTTCAGGCAGCTATGTTTTTCGTTTCATCTGGCCTTAAAACATGGTCCCAGTCGACTTCAGAATTATTCAGACGATTTTTTTTTTAAATCCGAGTCTCATCTTTCATGCTGTACTTTCAGGAGAGGAAGTCTGTCAAGGATTAAAAAAATCGTGTAGAGTTGTGTAAAAAGTTGGCGGATTGATCTATTAATTATTCCAGGGTGTTTTAAGTGGGCTCCTGAACCGCGTCTCAGGCACTGTTTTTTGGTGAAGGTTTTCCGTGTCCTCTTCCCGGTAGAGGAGCAATCTTAACATTAGACTTAAACTTTCTTAAAGAGGGACACCTTGGTCGACCCTGGAAAGCTCATTATGTGAATGAGTATAGTGGCTATTACCAGGTGTGTGATGTGGCTACCACCAGGTGTGTGATGTGGCTACCACCAGGTGTAATGTGGCTACCACCAGGTGTGTGAAGAATGGTCATACTTATCCCGATGCCCCTCCGAGCAATATCCCTGACCTAATGAATAACGACCCACGGCACTGACTGTCTTGCTTGTCTTCTAGCTCCTTCAAAGAGTTGCCTTGACGCTACTGAAGGGCTGTTATTTCAAGGGAATGGAGTCACCTCTTACCCCTGCCTCGGATTAAACCTGATTACCTCCCATTCCCTAGACGCTGCATGACCCTTACACTTTTACCGCGTCTCCAGAAATCTAAACTAATTGGATTTCAGAGCAGTGACATGTATGCATTGCATTTGCATTATGTATATTTGACATATGTAAATATTTTAGAGAGACACGCCGGTAATACTTAGAATATTTAAAGTAGTACACTTTATTCCATTTACAATCCCTTTTATCGGTAACGTCTTTCAACTGTCATTGAAGGTAAAAGTTGAGTTGGAGGAAGCTGAGTTATATGTCGAAACAGACGAAGAGAAAATGTATATACAAAAAAGAAAACGAGACACAAGAAAGATTTACGCTACCGTTAAATCTTGCTCTTTCTATTAATATCACTGGCTATTTCTTTCTCTCTCTCTCTCTGTCTCTGTCTCTCTCTCTCTCTCTCTCTCTCTCTCTCTCTCTCTCTCTCTCTCTCTCTCTCTCTTACACAGGGTTTTACAAGGTCAGGGTAAAGGTTCCTAACTTTATTGACAAGTTAAGAGCTGTTACCTACATCGACTCATTTGAAAACCTTTGTTATGAAACATACAAATATGTGTGGTCGAGGTAAGCTTCTTTAACCGTTCCAGTGGATGGAACAGGATGAAGTTGGAGCCATCTGTGGGCCAGCAATTTCAATTGATCAACTGGCTTTATTTTGTTGATATCATTGTGCTGTACGAACATGTTCCAAACTCGAGTCATCCTGGGAATAAATGACCTCAGACGAAGTGATGTTCTGGAGAAGGTTACAGTCAGAGTGAAGTTGCTGCTTGCTGCCCGTCTTGCTGTGTAGAAGCTCACTCGCTGTCCTCGGAGTGGAGCCAAGTGTGGTACTTTGACAATATTAGCCTTGTACATAACAGTAAGGCCGCCCACAATCCTCCTGTGTTGAAGGCTCTGCTGAAATGACAGATCTATTCAGGCTGGGTCCAGGCGACAGATGAGTCGTCTTCCTCTGTTTGTCTGTCTGTCTGTCTCTCTCTCGATTTATCTATCACTTTCTCTCACTCATTTCTTTCCCTCTCTTCCACAACTTTTCTTGCCCCTTCTTACGATGTTACTCCCATGCTCAGAACACACGCCTTCCCACCATCTCCAGCCTGTGGTGAGTTCACATCCACTGCCTCCCCCATCATTGTCACCTACGCTCCCTCTCCTCCAGTGTGAGTGTTACTGCCTTTGCCAAGATCCTGCTGCCTCGACCACAATCTTTCTGCCTCAACCACAATCATTCTGACTCTACCACAGTTCTTGTGCAGTGCTTTTATGTTTTTGCCTTTTCTTTATATTGTGTATCTTTACCCTTAACACAATTTACACAGAGATAAATGTAATATATATATATATATATATATATATATATATATATATATATATATATATATATATATATATATAGAGAGAGAGAGAGAGAGAGAGAGAGAGAGTAGGCCTGGTTCCCGTCGTACCAGCTACTGGATCATGCCTTAACAGTCTTGGATCCTGTGTAATCATACGCGGGAACCTGTTTAATCAGCCTTGGAGTCTATACCAGAACCTCCACGTTAAAACTCACCGAACGGGATTCTGCAGAGCTGGAACATGGACCGTGGCCAGGTAAGCACGGTCGACCAGAAACCAGCATCCCTGGCCTCCATGCCTGCGCCACAGACAGGTGAACTAGATTCTTTGGCCTGAGGTACTCTAGCAGACGGCTTAGAGAGAGCAGGAGGTGGTTGTGTTAGGTGTGATGTGTACGCAAGACCACAAGAATCGAGAAGCACTGCAGTAAGACTCCTGGGCCAGTAACTTAAAAAAAAAAAAAATAGCAACAACTGCAATTTTTGAAGAGATCGCCACTCGTCCCCACAGCCAGTACTCGAATCTAGCTCTTGTCCCAACTTCTGTTTAATGAGACGGGGAAACCTATTCAGTGACACTAAGTGGAACCTCGTTTCCTTTATCTAGAAATCGACTGACACACCAGGACTTCCCTACATCATCTCTAGATCTAAAGTGATCTAACTTGAATCCAGTGCTCCGAGTTCTGTCCTAGACTCTTTCCATTCCATTATTCAAAAACTGCACATTTATGTTATATCCCTTCCTCTGAGCTCTACGTCTTTCTATAGAGCATAAGTTCAATGCTTTTAATCTATCTTCTCGGGAAAGATTTCCGATACGAGGGATTAACTTTGTTATATTGGTCGGTGTGTCCTCCAGAGGTTTAGTGCTGCGATACTAGGTACTGCCTCCGAGAGGAGGAAACACTCTCGCAACTCATCAAAGGTAAAGGCAAAGATATGTCGCTACTTTCTTTATCTGTGCTGCTACTTTCTTTACTAGTTCCATTACTTTCTTTACCCGTACCTCTGCTTTCCTTGCCAGTGTCACTTCTTTCTTTAACAGAGCTGCTTCAGTTTTTAACAGTGTCGCTAGTTTCTCTATCAGTGTTGCTGTTTTTCTGCATAAGTGAATTTGCATTCTCCATCAATAAAATTACTTTCGCTTGTAGGCCGTTGTTTTCTTCTTCAGTGCCGCCACTTTTTTTTATTGGTGCCGCTGGTTTCTTTCCTAGTGCCACTACTACTTTCTTAACCAGAGCCTCTACCGTCTCAATCAAGTATTTGGAAATATCGATAAGGTGTATGGCTTTCAACCTTTATTAATTCATTAGCACAAGAGAGTCATTAAAGCCGAGTGTCACCACCAGTCAGTAACACTTTAATCCCTAAAGTAGGAATTAAAGTAGCCTTTTGACCTATATTGTATATAATGAGAGACATACACCTATTAGTGTATACATGCACGACTATATGTATGCGTCATATTTATTTGTCACTTTCTGCTGAATTAGTTCACTCAACGTCATTTCGTTGTGGCGTGCGGCGAGTCCAAATACTATATTCAACGTATTCGTCACAGGTGCCCACATTCTTTCATGTCACCTTAGGCCTCAAGGCACGGTATGCTACAGCTTACTTCAAATGAGTGCACCATTTGCGAAATTTTTGCGAAATTATTGAACACACAAATTTTCGCTTGCCTTATTTGGCAAGAAGAGCGTTGCTATTTAAGCCCGAATCGCAAGTTTTACCTATTCGTCACGACACATATGTACGTATAGCTGTTATGCACTTGGGATGGTCCTGGTGGTGATGGTGGTTGTTGTTGGTGGTGGTGGTGATGGTAGTGGTGGCGGCGGCGGTGGTTGAAAGTGGTGGTAGTGGTGTTTGGTGGTGGAGGTGTTGTTGTTGTTGTTCTTAGTGTTATTGCTGTTGTTGTTGATGGAGGATGTGCGTGCCGGTGATCGCAAGCGTGTATGTAATTCCACGAGTGATAAAAGAGTGCCCTAATTTTTTTCTCTCTGCCCCAAAGAAATGAGCACAATCCTTACGCCTCCCCATGCAAGGAGCAGTCTCAGCGTGGCTGCCAGCGGCGAATAATGTCTGCCAACAGATTCCAGGAAACCCGGAATCTATTATCATAAATTTCCCCCCCTGACCCAGCATTCAGCTCCCACATCAATTTCAATGCTACAGTCAAACCATTGGCGAGATTAGATGGCGATGGATCGAGCAAATAAAAGGAATTTGGACTCATCAACTTGATGATATGAATGAATTGGGACGAAGTTTGATACCTCGCTCTGCTGTTGCGCCGTGGACGCGAAGGGCGAGATAGACACGGAACTTCAAGTGTTTAGAATGGTAATGAAGAGGTTGGGAAGGCTGCCTTGGAGTGCGAGGCAGCAAGAGGTACCCACAACTTCATTCGTTACACCGACAAGACTTCTTTAATGAAAGGTGGTAGTCAGTTGTTATTAAATCGTTGTTTTATTCACCACCGCCCCAGGTAGTAACGTGTTCCTGTCAGGTACAAACAGTAAATGCATAGAACAAAAAACAAAACTAGTACAGCCTGTACCAGTATATGCAATTGTTATATTTGTTATACCAGTATATGCAATAAATTCGTTTAACCCCACTGAAGTATTGTATTTTGTATCTCTCTTTCTCAATCACGTTCTGCTGTTTCTCTGCCTCACTCAGTTTTTCCTTCTCTCTGTCCCTCGCTTTCACTCACTTCCTCCCCTCTCTCACGCAGTCTGTACTTCTCTCTCTCTCTCTCTCTCTCTCTCTCTCTCTCTCTCTCTCTCTCTCTCTCTCTCTCTCTCTCTCTCTCTTCTTTCTTTCTCATTTCCTCATTACCTCTTGCTTAAGAATTCCTTATTGAAGTTTCCATGACTTGCTCGCTAGAGCGCCTCATTCACAATGTGTTTGCCACTGTTCGAGTCACCGCACAGATGAAAAAAGTTGCAACCTCTCATTACGGTTCTTAAGACTCGTTTAACAGAAATTGGAACAGGAGCTAGATTCTGGTACTGGTTGTGAGAACGAATAACGATCTCTGCAAAAAAAAAAAAATGCAGTTGTAGCTAAAAAAAAAATAGTCCTTTCTGAATTTATTGGCACTAATACTAAGAATAATAATAATATCTTTATTTATACAAGTACATAATACAACTATTATATAAAAAGCCCCTGTATATGCCGATCATTTCAGGCAACTTAGAGAATAATCTTGTCCCCCAGGATGCAACCTACCACAGGTACCTACCTACTGCGAGGTGAACAGGGGCAGCAGGTGTAAAGAAAATTATCCAACGTTTCAGCCGGTGCTGGGATCGACCCCGGACTCTCAGTGTGTGAGCTGAGGACATTATTAATCAAGTAATAAAGCACAAAATGCTGTTTATGACATTTTATTGAGACGTTTCGACCATCAGGGGCTTTATTAATTAATAAAAGTCCCTGGTGGACGAAACGTCTCGTCAATAAAATACCATGAGCAGCATTTTTTTTTTTTTTATTAACATACTTGTCAATGTAAAATAACATTGATATACACTGTTGATAATCCAATTGGTCATTGACACCGAGCACTCTAATTGGTGCAACGTATTGCAACACTGCCGACACAAATGAAAAAAAGAAATTCAGTAGTGTTGTGAGTTACGAGGAAGTATCTTTCCTGTCAGTATTTCTCCTTGTATTTTCCCCACACCTCGTTCAGTGTTTTCTGGTGGGCGGCGGGGCCCTTCAACACCCTGGAGGATTAGCGAGGGCGGTGGCTGGGGTGGTCACCTCTCTGCCACCGCTAATCCACCTCCAGAGTGACCTGCGAGCCGACTTTCTGTGACCTTGTGTTGTGGTTGGGTGTTGCCACACGTCACGCCTCGTCTCCCGGGAACTCTGGTGAAAATAACGACTTGTTTGAAGAAAGAAAACATTGAAAAGGTCATTGAGTTTTCCTTGCTTTGTTCTCTGTTTGTGGATGAACGTATGATCTGGTAACATGTGTTTATGTATGTATGTATGTACGTATGTATGTATGTATGTATGTATGTATGTATGTATGTATGTATGTATGTATGTATGTATGTATGTCGCGAAATCGTCATACCGTGATTGTAAATATCTCGAGAAACTGACTTGAACTGGAGCTTGCCACAACCATGTTTGTGTGACACTCATCTGTTAAACCTACATTTATGGTCACAGCAGTGGCCCATGCTAACCTCCCTAGTGTATAGAAACACGCCTAGTTGGATGACTTTTATTAGGCCATCATGGTGTTGTGGTTAGAGCACAAGCCTGCTAATTTTAGGACTGGCTTGCCATGAGTTCGAGTATCGTCCGCTTCGCGAGTATGTATACATGTATATATGTATACGTGTTACATGTAAGAGCTGCAGCTATATATGCAACAACACAAACACATACGATGGGGTATAAATTATTATACACAGCTATGTATTATGTATTGAAACTATCTGAATGAATTATCCTGAGGAAATTCGTATATATGTCAGCTTTTGTTGCTTAACCAGCCATACTTTTAAAAATCCCACTTCTTTTATTTCTTCCTCAAAGGGATGAAAATCCATATGCACTTTAAAAGGACTCAACAAATCAAGTGGACTGAAGATTAATTTAACCAAAAACATCTCCTAACATGTTAAAAGAAATCCTAATCTAAAACTAACATTTATAAGTAGTTGATTTTCACTTTATTCACGGGGAAACTCCCCTGAAATGTACCCTTATTCATAAGATGATCAACTGTGTCGTATCGTTATCAAACAGAACTGGAAACTGTAGTGTGCGGCTGCATTACTCTACAATAATACTTTCGGACACTATGACAGTTCCGTGGAGGAGTTTAAAGGACATCTGAAGGTTGGGTAGCTGTTAGTGTTATGGTGGACCTTGGTAGCAGCGACCTCTGGCTCACTTGTGTATTAAAGGTGAGAAAAGAAATTGCTGAATTCTCTTTTGAGAAGCATAATGACATATTCGCGACATTCCAGTGTTTCTGAGAGAGGAGAGAGGCGTGTGTAACTTCAGGGAGAACCTTCGTTATCCTCTACTGATTCTCCTTACTGCTTTATTGATTCAATCAAAAACATCAGCTTATATGATTAATAAAGGCATGTATTGGGAAAATAAGACTTTTTATCATTACAATCTCTCACCCACAAGAGTTTTTATCGAGTACATAATAAGGCCTCTTTATCGAGTATTTGATAAAGCTTCATGTAGGTGAAACGTCGTATAATTCTCATTATTAATCACAGCCTCACTCTAGCTAGAAGTGTATGTGTGGCAGAGACCTACATCAATGCTTTCAGTAATTCTGGAATGAGAGTGTCACAGGTACGTATCAATAAAGAGTGAGAAACCACTTTGACAGAAAACTGATACACAATTGAAAGAAATCAGTATATTTTGGTCTCAGTCAAAGACCTGCTGAAACCTTAGAGACCTTCTGAAAAAGAGTCTGACTGACGCCAAAATATGCGGGTCTCGTTTGGCTCTGTTGAAATTCATGGAATTATAGATGCTCTTCCCTTCCTTGGATTGATCCTCATGACCTCCATTTTCTCAGGCGCTGTATGACCCACAATGAGTTTAGTATGTCTAGCATTAATACACCAATAATAATAATAGTCGACCGTTATAAAAGCGACTGTATGATAGATTTATGGGGGCACATGAGGGGAGGCTTTGAGAGGAAGATGCTCAAGCAGGATGACTTAATCTACGAGAATAATATACTAAGAAAAATGTCCAAGAATGATAACTCCTGCCAGTTGAGCAATATGCTGAGGAAGATATCCAAGCAAGAAACCTTTATCCAAGAGAGCAAATATACTGGAGAAAGATGCTAAGGCAGGATATCTTCAGCCAGTTGAGTAATATGCCCGAGGAAGCTGTCCAGGCAGGATATCATTAGCTGTGAGAGTAATATTCTGGAGGAAGAGGATGATATAGATTTCTTCAAACACAAGAATAAAATACCAGAGAAAGGTGCTCAGCTGTAATGTCTCAATCCTCAGAGTAATATTCTAACAACAAATCTGTGGGAGAGAAAAGATAATTATCACTCCATCTCTTCCCGGAATAACATAAAAATGGAATTCCCACGAAGGCATTAAGAGGATCAGACTTTTTTTGCAAAAAATCTGCCTTAACAACTTCCACGAAAATCAAATTCTCTTGAAAATATACATCTGCTGGCCGGGAAATTTTGAGATAAGTTTGTTGGTGATTTGGGGTCTATTGACTGCACGTGGGTCATTAAGGCTGTAAATTACCTAAACACAAACATCAAACATAAGAACATAAGAAATTATTTTTTTTTCAAGCGGTACATTTTTATAAGCAGCGAGGCGGTAATAGATTTCCGCCCACTTGTACCTGAAGTTGATTACAGTCGTTCATTACAGTCGTTCATTACGACTGTAACCATGTACAAAGACTAGCTTTGAAGGGACGAGGTGGTAGATCTATTCTTGTGTTGTTGTTGGTCAGGAAATGTGGTTATAAAACTATGTACCTGACGTTGCAGATCGTGACGCCTACAGACATTACATCAACAAGATAGGTTGTCATATATATATATATATATATATATATATATATATATATATATTCAAAAACACTAATTTCAGATCGAAGGAGACTCGAACCTACGAACCTTGGAACAAGGTACTCAGTGCTCTACCACCGTACCACACCGGTCCAATACCTTGGCGCCCAGCTAACGCTAGACGTTTTGGTCCAAGCCAGCCAGCCTTCAGGCAGGTGCCTTTCAGCTTGGCTCACCCATCTACGGTCATGCATACCATCACTTGCAGTTCTCACGTACCGACGGTAATATATACCTTCACCTGCAGTTCTTACCAAGATAATCACGCCAACCGAGACACATTTCGCATATATTTGCATAATATGAATCACTGGAATGGTGCTAAATGACTCAGCTGAGAGTTTCTTGAAGTTCCTTTGCAGGAGAGGGATGGGGAGGGTGTGTGTGTACTCACCTAGTTGTGGTTGCAGGGGTCGATTCACAGCTCCTGGCCCCGCCTCTTCACTGATCGCTACTGGGTCCTCTCTCTCCCTGCTCCATGAGCTTTATCATACCTCGTCTTAAAGCTATGTATGGTTACTGCCTCCACTACATCACTTGCTAGACTATTCCACTTCCTGACTACCCTATGGCTGAAGAAATACTTCCTAACATCCCTTTGACTCATCTGAGTCTTCAACTTCCAATTGTGACCCATTGTTTCTGTGTCCCCTCTCTGGAACATCCTGTCTCTATCCACTTTGTCTATTCCACGCAGTATTTTGTATGTCGTTATAATGTCTCCCCTAACCCTCCTGTCCTCCAGTGTTGTCAGTTGTGTGTGCGTGTGTGTGTGTATCTTTCACTGTATATACGCTCTGAGAGTTGTGCATCTCAGTGTATGTATTCTGAAACTTATGTGCATCTCTTAAAGTATATACACAGAGAGGTATGTATGTCTCGCTGTATATACACAATGAGGCATCTCTCTCTCTCTTTCTTGGTATATACAAAGAGAGGTGTGTATCTCAATGTATATACGAAGAATGATGTGTATTTCGCAGTATATATACACACTGAAGGGTGCGTTGATCTCTATCCTTGGGATTAGAATGTTAACAGGTGACAAACAGCCATAATAACAATCGAATAGTTTATAGGCGCTTCACAACACGGCATTCTTAAGAGGATTAGTATAAACATGTAAACATTGCTATCAGCCTATGATACGGCAGAGCCGAGTGCCGTCTGAACTTTGCAACATCATCGTGTATCCATAAAAGCTAATGTAATGTATCCACGAATCCACGAAAGCTGACGCAACACGCTTATCCGTCCACGAAAACTGTTGCCTATTTTTTTGTTTCAATTATCGGCAAACAGGATATAAAAAAATAAGAGACTTGAAACAAGAGCAATTTGAGAGCGAGTTTAAGCTCGCACAGTAAGGTCGACCGGTGCACTGCGACCTTACACAGTAAGCTCGTCCTGGGTACTGTGAGAGCAATTGTTCGCTCCCACAGTAAGCTCGGGTCTGTAGCTCTCAGTGTATTTACACCAAGTGGTATGTAGCACTCAGTGTATATACTCGAAGAATTGTGTTGTTCTCAGTGTATATACACCAAGAGTTGTGTATCCATCGGTGTATTTTCACCAAAATGTGTATCCCTCAATGCATATATACCGAGAGATGTGAACCATTCAGTTTACATACAACAAAAACTGTGTATATATGTATAAACGACCCGAGTTGAGTATGTCTCTATATATAAACCGGGAGATTGTGTATCTCTGTGTACATACTGTACACGGAGATGTGTGTGTTTGAGAGATTGCTTTAATTCCCAGTTTAGGACTCAGTATCAGTGGTGTTGGGTCGCCTGTCAAATGCAGCCACAATGACCCATATGCAGGACTGAGTCCTCATTCCTAACAAATTAAATGACGACGATAAAAATATAAAAAGATGAAAAGCTTGCAACGTCAGTGAGGACGTGAAAAATGCTAGATTCTAGAGATTAAAATGAATATATTTGTTAATAAATATTGCTGTGGTGTGAGAATAAAATGTCGCAATACCACGAATGGAATATTTTACAAATATCTCATCGTGAACCTCTAAATTAGCACAGATCATTAAGCGCAAGATGTGTCGAAGGTTAGACCCACTATCCAGTAAGCACGAGACAGACACACTACTCGGTCGGGCCTTGTTTTTTTTTTCTTCCTCTGCGTGGTCCTGAGCGGCCTGGGAGGCGTGATCTGGACACATAACCTTACCTACGTTACCTCCCATGCATCGCCGCTGTTATTACGGCTCGCATCATGGCCCATTGGACACGCACATGTCCTGGCCAGTATTGACACGCACAACTCCTCACTAGGAGACGTCCACGAGACACGGATATGTTTTTATTTTATTAATTCTTGTTACTGACCATAACTGGGAGTCGACAAGTATATCCATACGTCATAGATGTACTTAGACGCTCTGTCGCACCCCAGCACAGGCTAGAGGACACACCAGCACCCCAGCACAGGCTAGAGGACACACCAGCACCCCAGCACAGGCTAGATGACACACCAGCACCCCAGCACAGGCTAGAGACACACCAGCACCCCAGCACAGGCTAGAGGACACACCAGCACCCCAGCACAGGCTAGAGGACACACCAGCACCCCAGCACAGGCTAGAGGACACACCAGCACCCCAACACAGGCTAGAGGACACACCAGCACCCCAGCACAGGCTAGAGTACACACCAGCACAGACCGGAGGACACACCAGCACCCCAGCACAGGCTAGAGGACACACCAGCACAGACCGGAGGACACACCAGCACCCCAGCACAGGCTGGAAGACACACCAGCACCCCAGCACAGGCTGGAGGACACGCCAGCACCCCAGTACAGGTTGAAGGACACACCAGCACCCCAGCACAGGCTAGAGGACACACCAGCACCCCAACACAAGCTAGAGGACACACCAGCACCCCAGCACAGGATAGAGGACACACCAGCACCCCAGCAGGCTAGGGACACATCAGCACCCCAGCACAGACAGGACACCAGCACCCCAGCACAGGCTAGAGGACACACCAGCACAGACCGGAGGACACACCAGCACCCAGCACAGGCTAGAGGACACACCAGCACCCCAGCACAGGCTAGAGGACACACCAGCACCCCAGCACAGGCTAGAGGACACACCAGCACCCCAGCACAGGCTAGAGGACACACCAGCACCCCAGCACAGGCTAGAGGACACACCAGCACCCCAGCACAGGCTAGAGGACACACCAGCACCCCAGCACAGGCTAGAGGACACACCAGCACCCCAGCACAGGCTAGAGGACACACCAGCACCCCAACACAGGCTAGATGACACACCAGCACCCCAGCACAGGCTCGAGGACACACTAGCACCCCAGCACAGGTTGAAGGACACACCAGCACCCCAGCACAGGCTATAGGACACACCAGCACCCCAGCACAGGCTAGATGACACCAGCACCCAGCACAGGCTAGGACACACAGCACCCAGCACGAGGACCACCACAGCACAGGCAAAGGACACACCAACACAGGCTGGAGGACACACCAACACACGCTGGAGGACACACCAGCACAGGCTAGATGATACACCAGCACAGGCTAGAGGACACACCAACACAGGCTGGAGGACATACCAACACAGGCTGGAGGACACACCAACACAGGCTGGAGGACACACCAGCACAGGCTAGATGATACACCAGCACAGGCTAGAGGACACACCAACACAGGCTGGAGGACACACCAACACAGGCTGGAGGACACACCAACACAGGCTGGAGGACACACCAACACAGGCTAGAGGACACACCAACACAGGCTGGAGGACACACCAACACAGGCTAGAGGACACATCAACACAGGGTACAGGGCACACCAACACAGGCTAGAGGATACACCAACATAGGCTGGAGGATACGCCATCACAGGCTGGAGGACACACCAACACAGGCTGGATGACACACCAACACAGGCTAGAGAATACACCAACACAGGCTGGAGGACACACCAACACAGGCTAGAGGATACGCCAACACAGTCTGGAGGACACACCAACACAGGCTACAGGATACACCAACACAGTCTGGAGGACACACCAACACAGGCTAGAGGATACACTAACACAGTCTGGAGGACACACCAACACAGGCTAGAGGATACGCCAACACAGTCTGGAGGACACACCAACACAAGCTAGAGGATACACCAACACAGGCTGGAGGATACGCCATCACAGGCTGGAGGACACACCAACACAGGCTGGATGACACACCAACACAGGCTGGAGGATACACCAACACAGGCTAGAGGATACACCAACACAGGCTGGAGGACACACCAACACAGGCTAGAGGATACGCCAACACAGTCTGGAGGACACACCAACACAGGCTAGAGGATACATTAACACAGTCTGGAGGACACACCAACACAGGCTAGAGGATACGCCAACACAAGCTGGAGGACACACCAACACAGGCTAGAGGGCACACCAACACAGGCTGGAGGACACACCAACACAGGCTGGAGGACACACCAACACAGGCTGGAGGACACACCAACACAGGCTGGAGGACACACCAACACAGGCTGGAGGACACACCAGCTCCCCGACAAACTCAGAACACAACGTGATCAGATCCTCGCCCGCGGGTCCTCTCTGCCAGTACTTTTTACCTCCTGGTAAACAAGGGGTCAGGATCACACATAACTCCATACCTCCGCAATTAACCGTAGTGCGCCGACTTCCAGGCTTCTGATTTTCCCCATCAAACATTCGTTAAACTAACCACCCCAAAAAAGACATCCATAAACCCAGTTAAAGTTGATTTAATTTAAGGAAGATTCATTAAAATTCAGCTGGCGTTCTTTCGTGTAATTGACCAGTTACACATGTGTATATCATGGTGTATCCTGGCTTAACATGGCCTGGGTGGGAGGCCGGGGAGGGAGGCTGGAGACGGTGGTTAGTAATTACCACAATATAGATGGTGCTCCGGGCCGCACCGGGTCGTCTCGTTTGTCTGTCGAAGCCGCGATGAGAGAGAGAGAGAGAGAGAGAGAGAGAGAGAGAGAGAGAGAGAGAGAGAGAGAGAGAGAGAGAGAGAAGAGAGAAAGAAGAGAGAGAGAGAGAGAGAGAGAGAGAGAGAGAGAGAGAGAGAGAGAGAGAGAGAGAGAGAGAGAGAGAGAGAGAGAGAGAGAAAGGACCCTGTGTCTGCAGGAGTCTCTATGCCACGGAATGTGTTGTGTCTTCCTATTCACTGGGGTAGCTATGGTAGTCCTGGGGCAAAGCTTAGGGCTAACACGAGCTTGGCATTCGGGTTCGACTCTCATCCATTTCCTCTTTCCTAGTTAGGAAGACAAGCTCCTGGAGATCGAAACGTTGCCACAATAAAATGTCACATTATTTGCACTTGTGTTTTTTTACCTAACATGGTTGTCCACAGTTGCTGTGGTTTACCTGCTTCTCACCCTCATGGACAGAAGAGCGTTATTGCTATGAACGGAAATACTGTACGTTTGTTCATAGTTGTAATATAAGAACACACGAACATAAAAAAGGAGGAACACTGCAGGAGGGCTACTGGTCTATAGTAGGCAAGTTTTTCTCAAACCCAAACCCACTAACAAAAGTATTTGCCCAACCCATTTTTAGTGGTACCCAAGGAATAAGCTGAACTCTTCTCCAGGCTGAGGGACTGACCACCTCAAATACCATTTCCCAAAACTGATGGACTTATTATATCATAAGAACATGAGAAAGGAGGAACACTGCAGCAGGCCTGTTGGCCCATACTAGGCATGTCCTTCACAATCCATCCCACTAACAGAATATTTGCTCAACCTAATAAGACCATCTTTATTTCACTACTACACCTGCTGCCTCTGTATCTGATAACCCTCTCACTCATGTATTTATCTAGCCTAAATTTGAAGCTACACAAGGTTTTAGCTTCAATAACCCTACTAAACATATGTAGAGATATCTGTCCAATCATGCAAGGAACGGAGACATTTCTGTCCTCTCTTGCACAGGAGAAAAGTGTATCTGTTTCTTCTTACAGTGGATGGACGCAAGACGGTCAAATCCTGCAATGGACGGAGATACGTCCTTTCTCGCTGCAGGAGGAGGCACAGCTGTTCTTTCTTGCTGCAGAAGGAGGCACAGCTGTTCTTTCTTGCTGCAGCGAAGAAAGATATTCTTGTTCCTTCCTACCGTGGGCTGTACAGCGTTTCCCCAGAGATTGAGAAACTCTTATTATTTTACGTGGCTTCTGCTTGATGCTGGTGAAAGGCTCTCAATCCAGGGAGTGGGACCAGATCTCTACTTCCTTGGATCAAAGACCGACTGCCTCCCATTCCCCATAAATATGCTAATAATAATAATAACAATATGCCATTGCTACCTCAGTGCCAGTGATAAAACCTGAGTAAATCCCATTCACCAGATGTCATATGACCCCTACGGATTTAACACTTCCCTGCAAGTGTAATAGCAATCTGAGTGTCACTGCCGTCGGTGGATTGCCTGACCGGCGTCATGCATGACTTTCTTTGTACCCACGTTTCAGTATCATTAAATTGTTCCAAGAGATTATAAATGTTATGGTGTGTGTGTGTGTGTGTGGTGAGTTTTTGACTCATCTCACCCATCAGGATAAAACGTACGGGATGAATATATATATATATATATATATATATATATATATATATATATATGTATATATATATGGAACAACAGACAGTGGAGAGAAGCTTACAACTACAGAATATAATAATCTTGCTCTTGCTATCAATTTCCTGCACACGAGGTGGAGGGGTTCACCCCACGTGAGGGTTGCTACGGTAATGTCGACAGACTGTGAACAAGGTGACTTGCGCACACTTCAGGACATTTATATAAGAAACCATTTAATCGTGAGTGGCTTCGTCAGTCTTAATTTGATTGAAGACACTCGCAGAGAAGCATCTCTTTTAATGTCCTGAAACTGTACATAGGTGTTCTTATCGTGAACGTTGCGATGTTTTCCAAGTGTCGCACTGACCGTTTTCTATTTTATCCAAGTTGTTATAAAGATAAGCATATTTGACTCTTACTCATACACCTAAGTTTAAGATATTTCACAGCAAGTGGTTTGAAAGATCAACGAGTTTACGCTCGTTTAATTGGACCGAGAGTCGAACCTGGGAACCCCAGACTGCTGTATGGGGAATGGACAACCACGCAGCTAGCAAGGGGGCGGTTATACACGGGGGGCGTGTATCTCACGGGGAGCGTGTATCTCACGGGGGGCGTGTATCTCACGGGGAGCGTGTATCTCACGGGGAGCGTGTATCTCACGGGGAGCGTGTATCCACGGGAGGGTGTATCTCACGGGGGCGTGTATCTCACGGGGAGCGTGTATCTCAGGAGCTGTATCTCACGGGGTGTATCTCACGGGGAGCGTGTATCTCACGGGGAGCGTGATCTCACGGGGGGTGTATCTCACGGGGAGCGTGTATCTTACGGGGAGCGTGTATCTCACGGGGAGCGTGTATCTTACGGGGAGCGTGTATCTCACGGGGAGCGTGTATCTCACGGGGAGCGTGTATCTTACGGGGAGCGTGTATCTCACTGGGGGGCGTGTATCCTCAGGGCGTATCTCAAAGGGGGCGTGTATCTCACGGGGGGCGTGTATTTTACGGGGAGCGTGTATCTCACGGGGGGCGTGTATCTCACGGGGAGCGTGATCTCACGGGGGGCGTGTATCTCACGGGGAGCGTGTATCTCACGGGGAGCGTGTATCTCACGGGGGAGCGTGTATCTCACGGGGAGCGTGTATCTCACGGGGAGCGTGTATCTCACGGGGAGCGTGTATCTCACGGGGGCGTGTATCTCACGGGGAGCGTGTATCTTACGGGGAGCGATCCACGGGGAGCGTGTATCTCACGGGGGCGTGTATCTCACGGGGAGCGTGTATCCTCACGGGGAGCGTGTATCTCACGGGGGAGCGTGTATCTCACGGGGGAGCGTGTATCTCACGGGGAGCGTGTATCTCACGGGGAGCGTGTATCTCACGGGGAGCGTGTATCTCACGGGGAGCGGGCGTGTATCTCACGGGGAGCGTGTATCTCACGGGGAGCGTGTATCTCACGGGGGCGTGTATCTCACGGGGGAGCGTGTATCTCACGGGGAGCGTGTATCTCACGGGGGCGTGTATCTCACGGGGCGTGATCTACGGGGCGTGTATCTCACGGGGAGCGTGTATCTCACGGGGGAGCGTGTATCTCACGGGGGCGTGTATCTCACGGGGAGCGTGATCTCACGGGGGCGTGTATCTCACGGGGGCGTGTATCTCACGGGGGAGCGTGTATCTCACGGGGGAGCGTGTATCTCACGGGGCGTGTATCTCACGGGGGCGTGTATCTCACGGGGGGCGTGTATCTCACGGGGAGCGTATCTCACGGGGCGTGTATCTCACGGGGAGCGTGTATCTCACGGGGAGCGTGATCTCACGGGGGGCGTGTATCTCACGGGGAGCGTGTATCTCACGGGGGAGCGTGTATCTCACGGGGAGCGTGTATCTCACGGGGAGCGTGTATCTCACGGGGAGCGTGTATCTCACGGGGAGCGTGTATCTCACGGGGGCGTGTATCTCACGGGGGAGCGTGTATCTCACGGGGGCGTGTATCTCACGGGGAGCGTGTATCTCACGGGGAGCGTGTATCTCACGGGGGAGCGTGTATCTCACGGGGGCGTGTATCTCACGGGGAGCGTGTATCTCACGGGTCCACGGGGCGTGTATCCACGGGGAGCGTGTATCTCACGGGCGTGTATCTCACGGGGAGCGTGTATCTCACGGGGAGCGTGATAGGTGCTATCCACGGGGAGCGTGTATCTCACGGGGAGCGTGTATCTCACGGGGAGCGTGTATCTCACGGGGAGCGTGTATCTCACGGGGGTGTCTACGGGAGCGTGTATCTTGATCACGGGGAGCGTGTATCTCACGGGGGAGCGTGTATCTCACGGGGCGTGTATCTACGGGGAGCGTGTTACTTTCACGGGGAGCGTGTATCTCACGGGGGCGTGTATCTCACGGGGAGCGTGTATCTCACGGGGAGCGTGTATCTCACGGGGAGCGTGTATCTCACGGGGCGTATCCACGGGGCGTGTATCTCACGGGGAGGCGTGTATCTCACGGGGAGCCGTGTATCTCACGGGGGCGTGTATCTCACGGGGAGCGTGTATCTCACGGGGAGCGTGTATCTCACGGGGCGATCTCACGGGCGTATCTCACGGGAGCGTGTATCTCACGGGGGCGTGTATCTCACGGGGGCGTGTATCTCACGGGGAGCGTGTATCTCACGGGGAGCGTGTATCTCACGGGGAGCGTGTATCTCACGGGGGAGCGTGTATCTCACGGGGGGCGTGTATCTCACGGGGGAGCGTGTATCTCACGGGGAGCGTGTATCTCACGGGGGGCGTGTATCTCACGGGGGGCGTGTATCTCACGGGGGGCGTGTATCTCACGGGGGCGTATCTACGGGGTCTCACGGGGTATCTCACGGGGGCAGCGTGTATCTCACGGGGGCGTGTATCTCACGGGGGAGCGTGTATCTCACGGGGGGGCAGCGTGTATCTCACGGGGGGGGCGTGTATCTCACGGGGGAGCGTGTATCTCACGGGGGGGCAGCGTGTATCTCACGGGGGGCGTGTATCTCACGGGGGAGCGTGTATCTCACGGGGGGCGTGTATCTCAGCCGATATATGCTGAGAGCTTGTTTAAATCCCTATTTTAGAGATTACTCTATCCGTGACTAGTGGTGTATAGGTGACCGCGTAGCCTTAATTACCGTAGTGTTGTTGATAGGTTTTAGACCTAATACCAACCAGTTTTAGCCTTTTTAAAGCAACGTTTCGCGTATGTATATCTCGGCTATGTCCTCGCTCAAGTGTGAGATCAATCGTGTCCTCGCTCATGTGTGAACTCAATCGTGTCCTCGTTAAAAGACATTCACTCTACCACTCTAGACCGAAAATCTCTCCTTATACGTGACACTTCGGTGAACAGCGTAGGAAAAAAAAAATATCCACCTCATCTGTTCCGCCCCCCAAAAAAAAAAACAAAGTCTTTTCAGCATCTCGAAACATTTTTCTCTTGTTCGCACAACTGTGTAAAACAACGGAGACCGTCATCAACAGAGACCGTCACCAACAGAGACCGTCATCAACAGAGACCGTCATCAACAGAGACCGTCACCAACAGAGACCGTCATCAACAGAGACCGTCATCAACAGAGACCGTCATCAACAGAGACCGTCATCAACAGAGACCGTCATCAACAGAGATCGCCATCAACTGAGACGGTTCACCAATACACATTCCACCATCAAGTTCGACCTTAACCGAAGTTCAAACGTTCTACAGATCCATTTCCCCCACGATAAAGTTCAAACGTTCTACAGATCCACGTTCCTCGCTAAAGTTCGAAGGCTCGGCGAATGCACTTCCTAAAACGAAGTTCAAACAACGACGAATTTTAATTGAGGCAAAATAACAATAAACCTGATTTTATTTCAATAATATCCGGAAAAATATCCACTGAAAGGCAGAATTTTGCAATATATTTCCTGAATCCGAAAGTCATAAAATTAATATTTCCACTGCAAACTGCACAATAATTATTGATAATAATAATAATAATAATAATAATAATAATAATAATAATAATAATAATAATAATAACAGTAATAGTAATAATAATAATAATAATAATAGTAAAAGTAATAATAATAATAATAATAATAATAATAATAATAATAATAATAATAATAATAATAGGACTACAAACACTCATAGGTGTGTGTATGTGGAGCCCTTAGGCTGACACTGAAGCTTGTGTGGAGCCTTCAGGCTGACACTCAAGCTAGTGTGAAGCCCTCAGGCTGACACAGGCTAGTGTTGTGTCCTCAGGCTGACTTTTAAGCTGGTGTGGGGCCCTTAGGCTGACACTCAAACAAGAACCGTGTACGTATATTCTAGTTTTTACTAAACATTTTTGCAGAGATGACCACGCAAACTCAGATAATGGGCCAACCACGATCAGAACAGCAGTTCAGATGATAGGTTGACAACCACGATCAGAACAGCAGTTCAGATGATAGGTTGACAACCACGATCAGAACAGCGGTTCACATCAATTTCCCGTGAACGAAAGTACGTCACTAATGAAACGGCGATGGTTATAATGTGAAGATCACTAAGACATAACTGAAGAACGAGGATAGTCGTTCATGACATAACAAGTCGTTCATGACATAACAAGTCGTTCATGACATAATAATCGTTCATGACGTGGCGGCGACGGGCGGATCAATTGAGAATCTTTCTTCCCAGACACAATAATATATAAAGGAAAAAATCGCTTGTGGATAGAAACAGATGAGAGAAGATCTCCATGTTTCGACCCCCGTCTGAGATCCTCTTCAGCAGATCTGGGGTTACAAATGGCGAATAACACCGACAAGTACGTAAGATACATGCCCTGGTGGGCGAAACGTCCTGCTAAATGTCTCAGTTGCCGCAAATGTGTCTTTCAGCAGATCTACCGAAGAGAAACACAGTGGAAGTTGAAATATTCTGATATTACCTCATTTCTGTTTTTGTTTACAAACAAATTTTGTATAGGTCTAACAATGCATTTAAACATAAGGACTTAGTAACAGAGGAGCACTTTATCAGGCCTATTGGTCCAAGCTAGGCAGGTCTTTCTCAAACCTGCCTTTTATTGAAGAATGAGACACTTGTGTCCAATACGAAGAAGAACAGTGGAAGATGAGGACTGAATAAGCCACTGGTTGGCGAAACGTTTCCTCAATACTCTTAAATGTTGCTCAAGTGTCTCATTCTTCACCTTTTGTCGATTTTCTAAGCCATTTACATCACTAAGCTTTTTTATTCACATATTTGTCCATCCTGATTTTGTAAAGGAAGCTGATTAATGACTCTGACTTACTTGAGTCAAGAAGTCATTGTTGTCGCAACACTTGTGTTTGTATGACGCCAGTGGCCGCAGCTTGTGATTAATTGTATTACTATTGATCAGAAGTTTTGTTTCTTTATATGAGAGGGGATGATGAAGATAATGAGAGGGACACGACTACTTAGAGGCTTCACCCCCTCCCCCCCACTTCACGTCTTCTCCCCGCATCGACTCCACTTCGTGCACTCCCGACCTCGCCTCTTCCCTCGTCTCTAACAATCACAACTTTAATTTTTTAAGGATAGACTCATAGTCAGTTTTCGCCCGAGGAGGAGGAGGTGAGTTGTGCCGACACTGTTGTACGATAACACAATGATGTGTACACAACCCCTGTGAAGGTATTAATGGAAATTAAAAGAATTTTTCAATGGCTGGAGACAAGGAGAAAGAGGAGGTGGAAGAGAAGAAGCAGGAGGAGGAGTTGTAGGAAAAGAAAAAGAGGAAGAATATATTCTAATAATTTACCCAATAAAACACAACTGTCGGCTTTTTGTATCATAGGTTAATGCATAGTGGAAGAAGCAGGTAGTAAAGCAGTTAACAGGGAGAAGCGGGGAGGAGGAAGTATGCTTGAGGAACACATCTAGTTCCCTCTTGAAGAAAGCAAGAGGCCTGTTGTTAATGTTGACACAGTCTTAATACAATAATGCCTCCAATTGCAGTTTAAGAGGTGGGGCCAGGAGCTGAGACTCACCTCCCTGGAAACGCAACTTGGCGAGTACATCTCGGTGAGTACACACATACGACAGGGTTGGCCAGATAAATGTCTAATGGAATTTAAACCCCAAAAATGGAAGGTTACAAAAAACTGAACAAGGAGAAGACAACCAGTGATAAAGAACAGCCTGAAGGGACGTGGCTGTAAACTCGACTCACGAAGGACAAAGATGGGATTGCGGTTATGACATCTCAGCCAAAACACTTTTTTGGAAATTCGTGACCGGAAAACCAAAGTTTTAGGGTCATTCATGATCCTATATACGACTTAAGTCAATCCTATCACTGCGTGTGTTATACCAGCATGGAATCAAAAGCTAAATAAGCAAACCCAGAAACTAGAGATTGTGGACTTGAATTCTGTTAATTTGGATGTATTGATACAGAGTATGGTCGTCGAGACTTCACTGGGGGAAGCTGGCAACTGCGGCCGTTGACAACACCAGAGGTTAGTGTTGAGGCTAGGTTAGTGTTGAGGCTAGGTTAGTGTTGAGGCTAGGTTAGTGCTGAGGCTAGGTTAATGCTGAGGCTAGGTTAGTGTTGAGGCTAGGTTAGTGTTGAGGTTAGGTTAGTGCTGATACTAGGTTAGTGCTGAGGCTAGGTTAGTGTTGAGGCTAGGTTAGTGTTGAGGTTAGGTTAGTGTTGAGGCTAGGTTAGTGTTGAGGCTAGGTTAGTGCTGAGGCTAGGTTAGTGCTGAGGCTAGGTTAATGCTGAGGCTAGGTTAGTGTTGAGGCTAGGTTAGTGTTGAGGCTAGGTTAGTGTTGAGGTTAGGTTAGTGCTGATACTAGGTTAGTGCTGAGGCTAGGTTAGTGCTGAGGCTAGGTTAGTGCTGAGCTGAGACTAGGTTAGTGCTGAGGTTAGGTTAGTGCTGAGGCTAGGTTAGTGCTGAGGCTAGGTTAGTGCTGAGGCTAGGTTAGTGCTGAGGCTAGGTTAGGCCTACAAAAGTGAGGAGGAACCAGCTCCAGGCAGGCCCAGCTTCCCAAATATTATACTAGGGAGCAGCACTTGACTATAATCCTACATAGGGAAATACCGAATGCCTCTGAAAGCAGACATACAAAAACATGCACATTTTCTCGTCGAAACTGATCGTGGCGATTAAAAAAATTGAGCCTAAAGATATTAAAATATAATAAAAAAGGAGTGACATCGTTACAGTGTACGTGTTTATATAATGTACGTGTATCACGTACGTTGTAATCATGTCACCCCCTTTTTTGGTCTACCCTTTAATGACTTCGGGTTCACTTCTTTTCGTTGCCACGATCAGTTTAAGACCAGAAAAATCTATGTTTTTGTAAGTTTGAAGAACTGATAAAATAAGGAAAGAGAATTCGAGAAGCGGAAAATGGGAACAAATGTGTACACGGGAAAGTCAGTGACACAGACGAAACATTATGAAGGCTGAGCCAAGAGACGAGAATCAGTCCCCTGTGCTCACATCTAGGGCTAGTACACAGGCTGAGCCAAGGACGAGAATCAGCCCCTGTGCTCACATCTAGGGCCAGTAACAGGCTGAGCCAAGAGACGAGAATCAGTCCCTAGCTCACATCTAGGGCCAGTACAGAGGCTGAGCCAAGAGACGAGAATCAGTCCCCTGTGCTCACATCTAGGGCTAGTCACAGGCTGAGCCAAGAGACGAGAATCAACCCCCTGTGCTCACATCTAGGGCCAGTACACAGGCTGAGCCAAGAGACGAGAATCAGTCCCCTGTGCTCACATCTAGGGCCAGTACACAGGCTGAGCCAAGAGACGAGAATCAGTCCCCTGTGCTCACATCTAGGGCCAGTACACAGGCTGAGCCAAGAGACGAGAATCAGTCCCCTGTGCTCACATCTAGGGCCAGTACACAGGCTGAGCCAAGAGACGAGAATACAACCCCTGTGCTCACATCTAGGCCAGTAACAGGCTGAGCCAAGAACGGAGATCAGTCCCCCAGACTGTCACATCTAGGGCCAGTACAGAGGCTGAGCCAAGAGACGAGAATCAGTCCCCTGTGCTCACATCTAGGGCTAGTACACAGGCTGAGCCAAGAGACGAGAATCAGCCCCTGTGCTCACATCTAGGGCCAGTACACAGGCTGAGCCAAGAGACGAGAATCAGTCCCCTGTGCTCACATCTAGGGCCAGTACACAGGCTGAGCCAAGAGACGAGAATCAGTCCCCTGTGCTCACATCTAGGGCCAGTACACAGGCTGAGCCAAGAGACGAGAATCAGTCCCCTGTGCTCACATCTAGGGCCAGTACACAGGCTGAGCCAAGAGACGAGAATCAGTCCCCTGTGCTCACATCTAGGGCCAGTACACAGGCTGAGCCAAGAGACGAGAATCAGTCCCCTGTGCTCACATCTAGGGCCAGTACACAGGCTGAGCCAAGAGACGAGAATCAGTCCCCTGTGCTCACATCTAGGGCCAGTACACAGGCTGAGCCAAGAGACGAGAATCAGTCCCCCTGTGCTCACATCTAGGGCCAGTACACAGGCTGAGCCAAGAGACGAGAACAGTCCCCTGTGCTCACATCTAAGCCAGTGCAACCGTGTGAGTACAACTTGCTGAGTATAAGTGGATGTTCACAACGTAAGTGAACACAGCTCGATGAATGCAAATAGGTGAGTACAACGTGGTGAGTACACGCAATCCAATGTGCAAACACTCACAGGAAGTCTCCACGTGCGTGCGCACAGACACAATCCCACGCGAACACATGACCAAATGTTTGTAAACCATGAGTCACACAATCCATTAACACATTTCACAGCTGAGCCTGACGAGGGCATCTCTTATAGTTATAACTCTCAGACACCTGATAAACCGACCAGAATGAAACACAGCTATTACTGCCACAACACCACGCACACGCACGCACATGCCCCTCCCCCACACACACACAAACAAATGTTGGAGGTGGTGAGGGAAAATTCTATGTGCCAGCTTGTCAAGCATACATGTAAAGACGGACATGAACCAGCAAGGATGGACCTAGTAGTCACCAAAAGCAAATCTGATGTAGGTGAAATAGAATACGCGAGGAATCTGGGTGTTAACACCCAAACAATAAATACAATACGCGAGGCACCTGGGTGCTAACGATCATACAATACAGTGTTCAGATTACCATGTGAAAACTGAGGAAGAATAAACGATTTTGTAAACCATTTATTTAAACCACATTAAAATAAATGTGGCTACACATATGTTAACACAACTAAGTAATCGCACACTACACACAACTCTCATGCGTCAAAGGCGTCGCGTTGTGTCATATATAATTTATAATTCGGAGAATAGAGCTCAGGCGCGTGTCGTCCCATCTTTATGTATAAATTTTATAGCAGAAGTTTTCAACATTTCCAGTGTTTTTTGTCACACGCGATTTCTCTCATCTCATTCCAAGACATCTGCTAACCTATTTCTGAATTGTTTTTGCTGTTATTGTCTCTGATGTTAATATTATTCACCACCTGTCATGCCGAGCCATATCATCTCCCTTTGGTGGCTCATTTAACCACTTGTTATTACTTTGAGGTGTGAATGATCCTCTTTACGTCTTTCTAAGACCATTTATTAATCACTTGATAATTGACACTTAATATACAGCTTAGCGTGAAGCTTTCTCCAAACCAGCTCATAGCACTTAGTCACTTTACCACTACTTTCTCTCTCCCATGTAAGTACATGTAAAACAAAATCAAAGGAAATGTTTCTCAGGTAATTCTTAACTAATGTACGAAAAAACATTAATTTTTCTAATACTAGTACTGAAGACATTGAGTCACACAGTTACTTTCCATATCTATACCAGGTCAGTGGGACGGAAAGGATGAAGCAACTATACGGAGAAAATTACAAATGATATTTCTTATTCTTGGAGAGCTGGGGAATATGATATAAACAGGTAGGAAAGTACATCACTTGCAGTTAAAGGTCCACTGCTGCTCACCTCTATGTCCTTCAGAGGTTTCAGAAGTGGCTTCACCTGTGTCTCACAAGACCAGTCACCTCACAGTCTCTACCACCTAAAGTACCATTGTAGTTGACCTCACTGTGAAGCACAAAACCCTCGTTCTAGCTATAGCCCACAGTATGTGAAAGATTAAACAAAAATATATAGAAAAATGTGCTAAAACGTAATTTTATTGCATATTTACACGATTCAGTGCGGTTTGAAACATTTTCTAACATACCTCGTTTTTTTTTAGCTAAAATCTGCATGTAGTGTCAAGGGCACCACTGGAATGAAGGAATCCAACACTCTCTTTGCTCAGGAAATCTGAAAATATAGTTGATAAGGCGCTGATATCGACTTGCATCCACTTGACAAGAAATGTAAGAGATTAAACAAGTTTTTGTCCACGTCTCTTGTGAGGTAGAGTCCCAAATGCCAAGAATATGTTGTACGCCCTTCCCTTTCTCTCTCTCACTAACACTCTCTCGTGCCTCACTTCTATAACATTGTTATGGTGACAGATGTTTTTTCACTTCTTACCTTGTTATGTACACGATGTCTTCTGCCTGAACCTCGTTTACACACATATGTTCCCGACTATATGTTGTTACAGAGGTCGAGTCTTAGTTCGTGGCCCAGCCTCTATAATGCCAGCTACTGGGTTCACTCTCCTTTCATCGAGAGCCTTATCGTACCTCGTCTTAAACCTATGTATGGATCCTGACTTTAAGACTTCACTATCCAGGTCTTTCCACCTGATGACTCTAAGGCCGAAGAAATACTTCCTAATATCCCTGGGACTCACCTGTGTTTTCATCTTTCAGCTATGTATGAGTGCATGTGTCTTTGTGTACTTATCTATTTGTGGTTGCAGGGGTCGATTTGTAGCTCCTGGCCTTCTGTGTGTGCATATATATATATATATATATATATATATATATATATATATATATATATATATATATATATATATATATATATATATAAACACTGATCTCTGGCCGACGGAGACTCGAACCTTACGGTCGGTAAAGCACTGCGTACCTTGTCATGAGGTTCGTAGGTTCGAGTCTCCGTCGGCCAGAGACTCACGTGTTTTATCTTTCGCTGTCTTGCTTTATTCTTTTCTATATATTGATGATATATTTTATATATATTTTATATATATATATATATATATATATATATATATATATATATATATATATATATATATATATATATATAGAACTGGACAGGTGAAAACACACACACACATATATAGTACAACTAGGGAGTACACACACACACACATCTCACATCGTGTGTTTTCACCTAATCGTGGTTGCAGAGGTCCTGGTCCCCACCTTTCCGCTGGCTGTAATTGGGTTCACTTCCCTGGCTGCGTGAGCCCAATTACACCTATTCTTAAAACTAAGTATGGATTCCTATTCTGCTACATTGCTGTCACTCTACGTCTAAATCAAATAACAAATATATGGAGGGAGTTCGGAGGGTCAGCGCCCCCGCGGCCAGGTCCATGATCAGGCCTCACGGTGGATCAAGGCTTTTACTGCTGGCCGCACGCAATCCAACGTAAGAACCACAGCCTGGCTGACCAAGCACTGACCTGAGGTATCTGTCCAGTTCTCTCTCTTCAAAACAGATTGGGGTCTATTGGTAATCCTCCATATGTATGATGGAAGGCTGTTTAACAGCCTTAGGCCCTTGACACTTATTGTTTTCTCTCGGTGTACTCACGGAATCCTTGCTCTTCACTGGGGGATGTTGATCCGTCTGCCGATTCTTTTGTTTTCAGATGGAGTGATTTCTGTGGTCAGATTTGGGACCAGTACCTCAAGGATTTTCCCATTGTAAATTATGATGTACCTTTCTCGCCTGCGCTCCAGGGAGTACAGGTCAAGGGACTTCAAATATTCCTAGTAATTGACATGCTTTACTTATACTTGTAGATGTGTAGTGATACATTTGTGTTTTTAACTTCCACTAGGCTGTCTTTTGTACTTGAGATCTGTCTCTCAGACGGATTCGCCCTGTCCACCCTGTCACGTTCATGAAGGTCTGCCAGGACTGGTCCTGGCCATGCCATACCATATTTACCTGACAGAAGATACCGTGATCACCCTGACAGTTCTGAGTATTTTATATCTCATAATCATGTCACCTCCGGTCCTTCTGTCCTCTATGGTTAGCTTCTCTAGCCTCTTATCATAGACCATACCCTTCAGCTCTGGGACTAGTTTCGTTGCAAACCTTGCACGTTTTCCAGCTACTTTACATGCTTTATCAGATGCGGGTTCTATACTGGCGCTGCATGCTCCAAGATGGACCTGATATATGCCGTGAATAAGGTCGTGAATGACTCCTTGTTGAGGTTCCTAAGAGCAACTCCTAAATTTGCCAGCCTTGCGATTGTTGCAACAGTTGATGTGTGCCTCAGGCACATATCTGGAGCTTTGTCCCCCAAGCCTGTACTCTGTTTCTGGTCGTCTTTGCCCTTCCCCGATTTTCATAATTTTGCATTTGCTGGGGTTAAATACTAATAGCCACTTGTTAAACCAATACTGCAGCTTGTCCAGATCCATTTGTAGTTTTCCTAGTATACTTTGTGTGTGTGTGTGTGTGTGTGTGTGTGTGTGTGTGTGTGTGTGTGTGTGTGTGTGTGTGGTGTGTGTGTGTTAAAAAACGCTAGAAATCTCCACTAAGAAAGACTAACAGAACAAGCAGAGATGGAAATAAATGGTATTTTTTTAGACTTTAAACTTTGATAAAAGCGGGGAACCCCAGGTGAAAAGAAATCTGCTGCATCCAGCAATGTTTTCCAAGAGCGAAATATGGACACGAACGAGAGAACCAGAGATTACAACAAACAGGAACAGAGACACTATCAAGAAACCCGTTTTTCAGTGGACGTAGGGGAGTCAGAAGGTCACACTGAGTAACGCCAGCGTAAAGATGACACTGAATTAAGTTTGATAGCTTGATTATACACCCTGACTCCGAGGGTTCTCGAGGTGTGGGTCGTGCTCTGTGTTTATGCTCTGGAGCCTATCTGGATGGGGTCCGCCCGACCATACCACTGCCGTCCGCCCACACCATAGCCTACCCACCTCACGGCCCGCCCCCCCCCCCCTCGTTCATCCCCCTGATGACATCCCAATGATGACATTACTCTCATCACAGAACCACACGAGGCAGCCGCCCACATCACCCTCCTGACACCCACGGCAGTGGAGTGTACACACCTTCATGAAGCAGCCACGCCCACCAGCTCCTTACATCCTTGTTGGTTAATCCCACCCACACATACAAGCCAGCAACACCCACTGCCCGCCCACTTTATTAAACCTTGAACCCTAAATCTCATAAGTCAACAGTGCCCACACGCTCATCAGTTCAAATCTGATGTTGTACTTCTCTTATCCTGCTAAAAACTTGACCATGAGACGAAAATAGAATAAATCAAATTTTGTGAGTTAATTTCAGATACAAGAGACATCTTGCAGAGCGACAAGTGTGAGGAAGTTTGGCTGCGAGAGTAGAATTTCTGTTTCATGATGAACCAAAGAAGGATCGAGCCGCCACAGGACTTTGGCAATTTTTCATATTACAAATATATTAGACACATAGGTGAGTAAAAATAGGAAGCGCCTCTGTCTGGTGCTCAGCAGACGGAGGATAAAGCCTCCACCACTTCTTGCGCTGAATGACCCACATTGATTTAGTGTTTAACGTGAATTATTAACTATTGACTAATCTGCCAGTGAAGAGATGATGGACTACGCTATGCTAATCGTATAAGCCTACGATTAGTAAGGATTCTAACTAATCGTAGAGGTACACTTTGTATGAATACACACACACACTCATACACACACTCACACACTCTCTCTCTCTCTCTCTCTCTCTCTCTCTCTCTCTCTCTCTCTCTCTCCACACACACACATAGTACTTTCATATGGTAACGTGGTCAAGAACACAATCCTGGTACTAGCTCCCACATCTATCAAGGTCTACCCAGTCTTGCACATGAGTAAAAGGTGATAAATCAATTACTTGGGCAGTATAAAAATAGGTTAGACAAATATTTCTGTTGGAGGTTGGAATAGAGAAGGTCTGTAGCAGTGTTCCACATCTGCGATGTGCTTGTGTAGTATTAGCAGGAGAGGCTAGGTGATGGTAGGGTTTACTGTTTTCAGGAAGTAGGTCATACCCAAAGTGATGGGTAAGTAGTAGTAGTCGTAGCCGTGAAGAAGGTTATGTACATGTCCTCAGAATCAAGATTCCATGATGTTGCAGTGTCTGGCAAGTTGTACAAGAATGGTATACAATACCGACCCGTCACTATCAGCTGACGCCTATTTAAGGTCAAGCCTTCTTACCTGGTCTTCAGAACCTCCACACCAACGGTGCTGAACACACCAACTCCAAGGCCGAGGCACTGATTACCTCAGCTTTTGTATATAGTTCTACTCTTCAAATTATGTCCTTGAATTTTGTATTGATAAAGCCACTGGATGGCGAAACGTCTACTATAAAGATACCCAGATGTTGCACATGTCTTAATTTCATTTTGTCGGTATTGTATACCACTCTTGTACAAGCATTGCTGATCAAAGTTTTGATACTTTTGAACAAAAGATAGAAAGTTACAATATCGCCAGTATGTACGAGTGTGAATTATGTGGCTGGTAGCATAACGGAGCAACCTTAAACCAAGAGAGCAATGCCTAAATGTACGTAATAAGGCAAACAGATTACTGGGATTTATATCAAGAAGTGTAAGCAACAGAAGTTCGGCGGTTATACTACAGCTTTATACATCATTAGTAAGGCCTTACCTAGATTACGCAGCTCAGTTCTGGTCTCCATATTATAGAATGGGGTAGTTTCAAGTTTAGATTGGACAAATACATGAATGAGAGGGATTGGATTTGAGTGAGACTTGTACATGAGTAAACAGATTTGTCAGAGCTTATTGTTAGGGTAACACTGAAAGTGTGTTGCGCAAATGTTCTGTTAGTGGGTTGGTATTGTAAAGGACCTGCCAAGTATGGGCTAACAGGCATACTGCAGTGTTTCTCCTTTCTTATTTTATAGGCAAGGAGACGAATCTTACTTATATTGTGGAAATGGATCCACGGGTTGGGTGCAAGCCCATGCCAGTTCGTAGGTGGAGGGAAGAGTGGAGGAATGCGGCCTCTGGCCTGTACCAGGTCTGTTGAATGAATGAAGCAGAAAGGGTTTGCGCTGCGCTCAGATGTAGGCTGAACCAGGTCCACTAGATGGCAGCGCAGGTGCAACATGGCAGCTGGGCGCAGAATACAAATGCTAGCCTGACTGGGCTTGCAAGTATTTTAGCCCACATGATTCTAGACCATGCTTCGCCTCGCTCACATAATGACACGGCCGTCAGGTGACCTTACTCGGGTTAACCCGACCTGATTACTTCTTCTTACACCTAACATAACCTATCTTCACTCTCTTGTGTCTTGGCTGTATACACTGTTGCTTGTACACTAGGTACAGGAAACAGTATGTGGAGTGAACGAGGTCACAGGTTTCAAAACTGCCCACGTACATCACCACCACAATCCCCACTACCACCACCACCACCACCCCTACTACTACCACCACCACTACCACCACCACCACCATAGCCAATACTACTATTACGAATATCGAAATACCAAAAAAGGACCTTTGTACCTGGCAGTAAATCAAGACTCCAGACAAGGAACAAACCTCGAAAATAAAGGCGAAGTCAAACACAAAGAGCAGTTTTTGAATGCCCATATATTTCCTCCGCCAATGTTTACAATATATACAGAGTACAGTAGAGCAGAAAAAAAGGTAGAGAGCGAGAGAACAAAGTGAATTCACTCACTGCAGATGGCTTTCTCCTCAAACTAGAGAGAGAGAGAGAGAGAGAGAGAGAGAGAGAGAGAGAGAGAGAGAGAGAGAGAGAGAGCACAGTACGTATGTAATCAGCCTGCAAGTGAGAGACTGACTCCCACCAGGGCGGTGGAGATCACGTCGATTCGGCTGGAGCCGACGTCTCGCCCATTTGGTTTATTTATGAACCTGACTGCGAATCAGTGTGGCTGTATTACACTGTATTACACTGCCCCACCACTACCATTAGTACCATCACTACCACCATCACCACCACCACAACTACCTCCACCACTACCACCACTACCACCACCACCATCACCACCACTACCACCACTACTACCACCATCACCACTACCACCACCACCATTACCACTACCACCACCACTACTACCACCATCACCACTACCACCACCACCATTACCACTACCACCACCACTACCACCACCACCACCACCACAACTACCACCAGCACTACCACCACTACCACCACTACCACCACCACTACCACCACCACCACCACCACAACTACCACCAGCACTACCACCACTACCACCACCACCATCACCACCACTACCACCACCACTACCACCACCACCACCACCACTACCACCACCACCACCACCACTACCACCATCACCATTACCACCTCAACCACTACCACAACCGCCACTACCACCACCTCCACTACCACCACCACCACTACCATCATCACCACTACCACCACTACCACCAGTACCACCACCACTACCACCACTACCACCACCACCACTACCACCACCACTACCACCACCATTACCACCACCACTCTCACTACGACCACCACCACTACTACCACCACCACTACCATCATCACCACTACCACCACTACCACCAATACCACCACCACTACCACCACCACTACCACCACCATTACCACCACCACTCTCACTACGACCACCACCACCACTACTACCACCACTACCACCACCACTACCACCACCACTACCACCACCACTACCACCACCACTACCATCATCACCACTACCACCACTACCACCAGTACCACCACCACTACCACCACTACCACCACCACCACTACCACCACCACTACCACCACCATTACCACCACCACTCTCACTACGACCACCACCACCACTACTACCACCACCACTACCACCACCACTACCACCACCATTACCACCACCACTCTCACTACGACCACCACCACCACTACTACCACCACCACTACCACCACCACTACCACCACCATTACCACCACCACTCTCACTACGCCACCACCACCACCACCACCACTACCACCACCACTACCACCACTACTACCACCACCACCACTACCACCACCACATAAGCCTTGAGCAAGATTACACTCTCCCATTACTATGCATTCTGGCGAAGGCGCCGACGATGTTACTTGTCAGTTGTAAACCGGATCCACCACACCCACCTCCCTCCCTCCCCTCCCTACCTTCTCTCCCTCACTCCCTTCTTTCCTCCCTCCTTCCCTCCCTCGCTCCCTTCTTCCCTCCCTCCATCTCTCTCTCCTTCCCTTCTTTCCTCTCTCCCCCCTCATTCCCTCTCTCCCTTCATCCTTCCCTCCCTCCCTCCTTTCTATTCCTCCCTCCTTCCCTCCCTTCCTCCCCTCCCTCCTTTCCTCCCTCATTCCCTCCCTTCCGTCCTCTCTTTCTTCCTACCTTCTTCCCCTCCTTCCCTCCATCTCCTGCTCCCCACTCCCTCCTATCCTCTCCCTCCCTACTCCCTCCACCATTTCCTTTTTTCCTCTCCCAGTCCCTCTCTTTTTCCTTTCCTTACTCAATCCCTTCTCTCTCTCTCTCTCTCTCTCTCTCTCTCTCTCTCTCTCTCTCTCTCTCTCTCTCTCTCTCTCTCTCTCTCTCTCTCTCTCTCTCTCTCTCTCTCACCCCTTTTCTTTCTTGTCTCCCTCCATTTCCCTCCTCTCCACCTCCAGTCACTATCTGACTTGTGCTCACTCCTTCACTCTCCCACGCCCTCCTGCGCCCTAGCACGCCCTGACACGCCTTAGGTGTAGAGAGCGCTTTGCTGGGTGCCAGGCTGATGGCCCCTAGTATGGAGGAAGTGGGATGGAGGGAAGAGGGAGGAGGATAGTGGAATGGAATGATGGATGGGGGAAGTTGGATAGGGCGAAGGAAGGGGAATGGGGAAGTGTAATGGGGTGATGGGAGGGGAAAAGTGGGATGAGGTGAATGATAAAGGGGGAAACTCGAATGGGGTGAAAGAAGAAGGAAGCAAGCAGAAGAAGAACTAGAAGAATGAGAACAAGAACAAGAAGAAAATCAATAACAAGAACATGAACAAGAACAAGAAGGAAATTAATAACAAGAACGAGAACAACAAGTTCCCCCAAAAAAACAAAAACAAGAGCAACAAGAAAAAAAAGCAAGAACAACGCCAAGAACAACGACAGCCAATCCCTTACTGGGATTTAGCAACCCCCAGATAAACAAAGAAAGCCAAGCAGTGCGATTCATTTCCATTTCCAGGACCTTCCCCTGGATGCGTCCCACAACAGTGGAATATCTCTCTGGTATCACTTTACAGCTAGGTATCAAAGACAGCAGATTTTAGAAGCCTTGCCCATACGTCTCGCCCAACCCAGGATTCGATCCTGGTTCCTTTCGTTTATGAACCGAACGCTCCATCACTTCACCTAGAAGGGATAGGAATAGGGTGGATTGGTAAACGAGAATGGTGGGGATAGAGGACTGGCATAAGGATGGGTGTTTGAATTGGTTTGAGAAGGTAATGGGATAGTGAATCAGGGTATCCTTCAAGCAGTTCTTATTGAGTCGAGCTCTCGTACCCACGTTGGATTGCTTGCAGCGAGTACCAATAGCCTGGCTGACCAGGCCAACAACCAAGAAGTTTGGTCCGAGACCGGGACGAGGGGGCGATGATCCCCCTACCCCAGGATTCTTCTATAGGGAGAGAACAGGTAGGTAGGTTAGGCAATGGCAATCTCACTTCGCAGAAGGACTGATCAGCTCTCATCGTGACGGTCTTCGAGGGGAAGGGAACCGTTTTGACGCACGTAAGGGGGACTTATCCACGAGATTGGAGGTATCCTCCATTTCCTCGGTTTAAATTTTATTTCTTGCCAGTCCCCAGGTACTGTATGACCGTTGTCATGGTCTACCGTGACATCGGCATGGTGGACCATGACAGAGGCCTGGTGGACTATGACAGCGGCATGTTGGACCATGACAGTGGCATGGTGGACCATGACAGCGCCGTGGTGGACTGTGACAGCGGTATGGTGAACCATGACAGCGGCATAGTGGATTATGACAGCGGCATGGTGGACCATAACAGCGGCATAGTGGACCATAACAGCGGCATAGTGGACCATGACAGCACTGTCTCAGACTGAGCATAAGTGACTTGGATATTTATCAAATTCCCATATTTTTTCTATAATTTTCTCTTATTAAGTAAGCAAAAAAAGACATTTTAATATTTTATAAATTGGTAGAATTTATCAAAAAAAGGTCTTTATTTGATAGCTAAGAGTACCAGCATTACAGCTGGTATCCCGACGTGGGCTGGGAAAGTTGACCTGAGGTACTGAACAGTTATGAGAGGTCACTGTCCTCTCAGAAGTGATCGTTGCCGCACCTGAGTGCAGATTCGTCTACGACTTCGTTATCATTTTATAGGAACGATGGAAAACCTGCAAGCGAAGGGTTTATATGTGCAGGTTTAGGATCAACTGTTTGGCAACTTAATAATTAACTTAAGAGATTTTGCCTAACTTTAATACAGTAATTACTTACACTTGTACTTTGTTTCAACTTCGATTTTAAGTTAATATCTTCAAGTATCGGTAATTTATTCTTAATTTCATCACTGTATGGCCCTTTTGGATTTAGCTCTTACATTTATTATTATTGCCTTTTATTTATAAATTTATGTATGTGGTTTGCTTCTCCCCTCACGTTTATCACTTCCTCAGTAACAATCTTAGTCACGAACTGATTGACACTTCGTGTACACACACGCACGTCCGTTCACACAACACGCCGATTGCAGACTAAAAGTCGGGTCAAGACGTGCTACCCGATTTCTGGTGAAGAACACCGTAGTCTTGAAGACTACGGTGTTCTTCACACCAACTCCAAGACTGATTACCTCATTTGTATAGAATTCTTCACATTATGTCCTTGTATTGTACTGATAAAGCCACTGGAGGGCGAAACGTCTACAAATAAAGATACCCAGATGTTGCACATGTGTCTAATTCTTCATGTTGTCGGTATTGTATTGTTTATGTACGACCCGATTTATCCCCGCAAGCACAACTCGGAGGGCACACAGGTGAACACGCTAGGAATTATTGTTGACGCAAGACTGGTGTAGGTGCATTGCGAATTGTAGCCAGTGATTGCACGAAAATTTTTTTCGATTATATGGAGTCACAAAATAAAATCGTATTTTTGGTGGGTGGCAAACCTCTCACACGTCACGGGATTTTCGTGTAGATTTGAACGTATTCTGTAGTTACTCAAGCCACCTCCTTACCAGACGTATTGGCTTTTTTTTTGTGTAAAATTTGCGTTTTTTATAAGTAACTTAGCTTAACGTAACTTAAAATATTGATAAAATTTGTAAATTAAAAAAAAAAATAGAAAATGACGTTGAGTTCACGTAAGAAATGCTAAGTCACAAAGATATACTAGTCACAGGTATCAGTTCCTGAAACTCCCACGAGGAATAATCAATTGGAACTTTGAATATAAACACAAGAAAATTATCCAGTAGATTTACAGATCCCTTCGTTCATTTCACTCCCATTTGCCACAGAGACTTAATAAATGTTTCCTAAGATCCTTGTGGTTCATTTATGGGTGTGGTTTCCATTTATTCCGTCTTACCCGTGTGCCTCACATGTCAAGCACCTAGTTCCCTTTCACCCTGTGTGTGTCTCTCTCTCTCATGGCCCTTTTCTAAGGTCATCAGAGTCAGTTCCTTTACTCTCTCTCCTTATATCTCAATATCTTTAACTTCTGCACTAGTTTCTGTGTGTGTGTGTGAGTGTGTGCGAGTACTTGCGAGAGTGTTTGTTTGCGTGCGAAAAACTGCAATGTAGGTTGACCACAATTATCGTATTGCAAAATCACCCTACATACCAAGATAAGCTGAAGGCTTCTGGGCTAAATTCTCCTCTTAAAACACGTCACCAGTTGATCTAATCTATATATTTAAATTCTGACGAGGATAGAAATAGCGTAGCCAATCGTTTGAACCGTGACTTAGCCACATGTGCAACATCTGCGTATCTTTACTTTGAAGACGTTTCGCCCTCCAGTGACTTTATCAATACAATACGCGATTATAATGTGAAAAGTGTAAAAACATACAGAGGAGAGTGGAAGGACAGGTAATCAGTCCCCCAACGTGGGAGCAGGTGATGATCACCTCTGTGTTGAACAATGTGAAGCATCAGGCAGAAAGACTGACGCTTATATACTGGCATTAGGTGAGGGAGGTGCAGCAGAGGAAGGTAGGTACTCATCACCTGCTCCTGGGCTCAGGGACTGATTACCCCGTCTTCCACTGCCTTTTGCATGTAGTTCTACA
Organism: Cherax destructor; assembly: GCA_009830355.1. NCBI lineage: Eukaryota > Metazoa > Arthropoda > Malacostraca > Decapoda > Parastacidae > Cherax > Cherax destructor. The sequence goes on along the minus strand of WNWK01003390.1, from coordinate 68,150 downwards.
GTCTTCACATTATGTCCTTGTGGTGTATTGGTAAAAAAACACTGGATGGCGAAACGTCTACAAAGTAGAATTAGATACATGTTGCCCCTGTATCTTAATTCATCACCTTGTTTACTATTCATATATAATAATATGTACCAGTTGTGGGGCAACATTTCGTTCGACAAAAGCTTCATCACCGTGTGTGTTTTCTCCCACATTGTTGACAGTGCAACATTTTCTCCCACATTGTTGACAGTGCAACATTTTCTCCCACATTGTTGACAGTGCAACATTTTCTCCCACATTGTTGACAGTGCAACATTTTCTCCCACATTGTTGACAGTGCAACATTTTCTCCCACATTGTTGACAGTGCAACATTTTCTCCCACATTGTTGACAGTGCAACATTTTCTCCCACATTGTTGACAGTGCAACATTTTCCCCCACATTGTTGACAGTGCAACATTTAGAATCATCTTCTTCAGGATACGGAATGCAACACAGACAAGCGGCCACTAATTTAAGCTTTCAAAGACTTCCTACAATCTTGTGTGACAGTGTCTGCATTTTTAAAGCGAGAGATGTTCTGAAGAACATTATTCATCTGCTCTGGGAAAGGGAAGGCAAACAGGTTCAGTCCAGAGAAGGGAAGTATAAATAAAATTACGCAGAACAAGAGCCCCTCACCGGCACTCCCTCAAGTATGAACTTGAGGGAGTTTTAATAAATTAATTATGTTATTTTAGTTATAAGAGGCCTTAAGTATGACGTAAAATAATTGCCCAACAAGAAATAATTAAACTACCCAAATATAAGCAAGTTACCGACACGACTATAACTCACCATCACTGAAAATCTTCGCGACTTGAATAGTAAGTGCGCAACACTTGATTGGCTATTGCGCAGCCGCGCAGGCGGGCACCTTAGATTCAACGCTGATAGTGATCATGTCTCTTTCTTTTTTCCCCTCTATATTCCAGCGTCGTGATCACTTTCCACAGTCTTTCGCTGTCGTTGCAAATCTTTGCACTTTTTGTATAACCTTTGTGTTTTATTATAGGTGGCTCCACACAGGTTCCTCGTACTAGATGACAGGTATAATCCACGTTGAGAGTATTGATATGTATGCTTCTAAGCTGAAATTCCATAATTTTCTCTTACATTAGTTAATTCGATACATATCTGCTTTTTGATCAAATGGTTTCTGAGAAGTGCTCCTCACTGAAGTGAAAAATATTACCTAGTTTTAACAACACGGTTTAAACCTCTTAAACCGTGTTGCTTTACGAGATAAATGCTGCTGGCTCTATTTGATCTAATAATCTTACTCACATAATGTTCATCTCAACACGAGGGATGCTGGTTAGGGGATATAAGGCAGTTGAGTATTGCCCAGCTGACTCCGGTCTTAAAAACTGCCTAATACATCTGTGGTTTTTCGTGAGTTCGGCAGTTTTCCCGTTTCGGGTAATTTGCTGACGATCTGGACAAGTGGTCTTCTTAGCGCCGTTGCTCCTTCCCTCAGAATCAGCTTGCTGGTTCTGGCCTCGTGTCCTCCTCTCCCTCTTTCCCGTTTTGGTTGAGGCTCCTGTTTATAGGTTCTTCGTTACCTTTGTGTGTGTGTGTGTGTGTGTGTGTGTGTGTGTGTGTGTGTGTGTGTCCTTGGGGAGAGTGTATGTGTGTTTGTGTGTGTTCGTCTGTGCAAACAGCTGTTCGAAGACAGCTGATAATACATTGTTTGACTGGGTATACATTGCACTCTAGCTTTCACAATGTATGTGTATACACTTCAAGCGGATGTGTAGGTCCCGGATTTGACTATTTTTATTTTTTTTTCCTTCTTTTATTCGTGTCCCCCTTCCCTTCCCTTCACTCTGAAGTCTTCTTTTCTTGTTTTGTTAATTTTTTTTCTTCGTCTCGCGTAAACCCCTCCACATGTTTTTTTTATTGTATTTTTCCCTCCATCTGCAAGCCACTGTTCCCAAATGTCCCTCTTCTCTCTCTCTCTCTCTCTCTCTCTTTTTTTTCCCTTCTTCTCTCTCTCTCTCTCTCTCTCTCTCTCTCTCTCTCTCTCTCTCTCTCTCTCTCTTTTTGCATATCTGTTCGCATTTTTCTGGGTCTCTCTTTGTATATTTGTTATTCGCTCTCTTTGTCTCTCTCTCTCCATCTGAATCATTTCCTCATATTCCCTCATCATCCTCTTTGAATCTGGTCTGCATATGTTCCTATATATATATATATATATTTTTTTTTTTTGTTAACTTACGCCTTTTCATCGCTGTGTAAGCCTCTCACCATGTGTGCCCCCTTCCCTCCCCAACCATTTCTCTCCCTACCCCCTGCCCTTTCCTCTCCATCCAGCCCCCAATCTGCCCTTACTTTTTTCCTTTTTCGTCCCCCTGCCGGAATATCCATCTGTTTTCTTCTCTCCGACCGTTCCTTCCTTCTCTCTCTCTCTCTCTTTATCTCTCTCTTTTTACACAGGGTTTACTCTGTCTCTGTCTCTCTCTGTCTCTGTCTCTCTCTCTCTCTCTCTCTCTCTCTCTCTCTCTCTGCTCCCCGGACCTTAATCCGTCGCCGCCTCCTTCAGCTCGCAGAAGTGTTTTTGTGCGTTGCGGAGGACTGTGTTTAATACTATCCCGTCCATTGAGACACACACACGCGAGCGCTGCCCCACACAATTACCTGGGTTTCCTACCACCCGCCTTTCCTTTGCACGCTTCCCCTCCCTCCTCTTCTCCCTTCCCCTGCCCCTACCCTCACTCCCCCACCTCCTCGTTCCCTTGCCTAAAGCTCACCACCCGACCCATTGTCAGTGCTCCATGGACCTACATATTCACCCCCGTCCCTCCCCCTCCCCCTACCAGTCTCTTCTTCGTCCTCCTTACCCCTCTGCCACCACCCCTCTGGACCATTATCCATTATAAGGGGGCTGTTTCTCGTTTAGTTCCCTCTCTCGTTTTCTCTCTCTCTCTCCTTTTCTCTCTCTCTTTCTTTCTCCTCTCTCTCAATCACACACACACAGAACAGGAGGGTTAGGGGAGACATGATAACGACATATAAAATACTGCGAGGAATTGACAAGGTGGACAGAGAGATGGGACACAGAAACAAAGGGTCACAGTTGAAAGTTGAAGACTCCGATGAGTCAAAGGGATGTTAGGAAGTATTTTTTCAGTCAGAGTTGTCAAGAAGTGGAATAGTCTAGAAAGTGACGTAGTGGAGGCAGGAACCATACATAATTTTAAGACGAGGGTTTGATAAAGCTCATGGAGCAGGGAGAGAGAGGACCTAGTAGAGATTAGTGAAGAGGCGGGGACCAGGAGCTATGACTCGACCCCTGCAACCACAAATAGGTGAGTACGCAAAACAGACCAAGTGTCTATCGATAAGTGCCCTTAACAACTAGTAACTACTACTACTACTACTACTACTACACACACACACACACACACACACACACAAGGTAGACAGTGACAGGATGTTCCAGAGAGGGGACACAGAAACAAGGGGACACAACTGGAAGCTGAAGACTCAGATGAGTCAAAGGGATGTTAGGAAGCATTTCTTCAGCCACAGAGTAGTCAGGAAGTGGAATGGACTAGAGAAAGATATAGTGGAGGCAGGAACCATACATAGTTTTAAGACAAGGTATGATAAAGCTCATGGAGCAGGGAGAGCAGAGACCCAGTAGCAGACAGCGAAGAGGCGGGGCCAGGAGCTGAGTCTCGACCCCTGCAACCACAATTAGGTGAGTACACACACACACATACACTTGAAACTTCCCTCGTCACGCTGTTGAATCGCACGTCATCATTCTCTCCTCATCCTTTTGACTCGCTCTCCCTCTCCATTTATCTTGCCTGCTGCACCCTCTTTACCTTCCCCTTCTCCACTCTTCTCTCTCTCTCTCTTATATATATATATATATATATATATATATATATATATATATATATATATATACAAACTTTATTTCAAGACAAAATACAATGGGGAGTAAAACAACATAGATAACAACTCAGAGCTACATGTCAAATACTTCGTCCAACTCCCCGGCAGTGGGCCGCGTGCCCAGAATACTGCAGGCATTTCCCCTCTGGATCGCAACACTGAGTCTCTGAAACAGGAAGCTGGTCGCCCTGTGGTCCTTGGTTTCTATGATGAGTTTTCCACCCAGCTCCTTGAGAAACTATATATATATATATATATTGGTGAAAAAGAGCTACGAAGATGTACCATCGATCACTAAGAAATATATCATTATGTATAAAGATTCACGGCATAATTATAACCTACGGTATTTCCTTCTAACCTTTATTAAAATCAGCGGCTATTCACACGCTCACATACAAAGAACTAATATAAATGCTAAATGAATCCGTAACTCAAGGAAATGCAACTGCGAGGCACAAGACGCAACAAAAACGATTACAAAGGTTTATTCCTGTTAACAAAATTATAGCCAATGGGAACAAATTGCTAGGCAATGTTGCCAGCGCGACGACAATACAGTCATTTAAGAACCAGTTGGACAAGCACATTACAACTGCAGGATACAGTCTGCCTGGCGCAGTCTGAACAGTCAACGGATTCCTGACGTTTGTTCTGCAACAACTCCACGACTGTCAGTTGAAAATAGGCCAACCTGGTTGATAATAGAAGCAGTGTTAGAAACTGGAGGCCATGACTATATTTAAGCAGAACCTTTGTTGATTAGAGGAAGCGCCATTGCTGCACACAACTCTGTGCTCACCTGTTTGTGGTTGCAGGGGTCGATTCACAGCTCCTGGCCCCTCCTATGTCAGTGACAGTAGAGTAATACGAGTAGTTACGACAGAAACAGTACTAGAGTAGTTAAGTAAGAGGTGTAGGTATCCCAAGTCTTCCATCCAGTTCCATCTCTCTCTCCTGTAAATTCTGTTATTTTTTTAATATAGTATATTTTTACCCGCATGTTCATGCCGCACTGGCTGGAGGGAGTCATGGTGGGGGAAAGAGCCTTCTCTTGTGCTATATTTTTCCCTTCAAACATCTAGAAAATACACCCTAGTTTTTAATTCAAATAAAAATAGGTAGTTTTCTCGTTAAATAGCCACGGTGTGGACCTCCAAGTCCTCTCTGTCTTTGTACTAATATGTACTCTCTCTCTCTCTCTCTCTCTCTCTCTCTCTCTCTCTCTCTCTCTCTCTCTCTCTCTCTCTCTCTCTCTCTCTCAGCTGCCTCGCATGGTTCTCTCCCTCACAGAGACTTACTTCCCTCAGGGCAGCGCCTCCCCATTCCCTCATCTCATTCAATCGAATCAGCTGATTAGCCTCGTCAGCTCCCAGGGAGCTCCAAGGGGCCAGCCTGAAGCTGTCATACAGCTATATGATGTTCCTAGGGTATATTATACAGCTTTGCTACCCTATTCACTTTAAATACATAAGTAAGATATTATGGGAAATTTAAATTGTACATGATGGAATATATATATATATATATATATATATATATATATATATATATATATATATATATATATATATATATATATATATATATATATATAAAAGGTTAGTGGAGGAGTTTGGAAGGGTGTGTGAAGGTAGAAAGGTGATAGTGAACATAGATAAGATTAAGGTGATGAGAGTATCAAACGATTTAGATAAAGGAAAAATGGATATCACATCAGAGGGAGTATGGAAGAAGTGAATGTTTTCAGATATTTGGGAGTTGACTTGTCAGCGGATGGGTTTATGAAGGATGAGGTTAACCATAGAATTGTTGAAGGAAAAAAGGTGAGTGGTGCGTTGAGGTATCTGTGGAGACAAAAAAAATATTATCCATGGAGGCAAAGGGAATGTACGAAAGTACCAACACTCTTATATGGGTGTGAAGCATGGGTTGTAAATGCTGCAGCGAGTAGGACACAACTTTTCGTTTAGCCATGACAGACTGTATCCACGGATCCCAAATTTAGGCAAGTTACAAATGGTTATAACTATGACCATAACTTTTAAAGGGGTGGACCGGTAAACCCGTGGAAGGCCTCGGTTAGATGACCAAAAGCTCCAGCTTCGGGTTATATGACTAAGACCCACGTCAGGAAACAATTGTGCTGTTTCCTGACGAACCTTACCTAACTTACAAATGAAATGCGTGAAACCCTTGATTACCCAGTATAAACGAGTTCCTAGACCGTACACCAGGGTCGTCAGCTGAAAAACGTCATCAATTAACTCAACTGTGTCCGGTCAGGCGGCTCTTCCCTCTTACCCGACGGGTAAAGTAACCTCTCCGGCATCACCACCATCACCAGTCTTCATTATCACTGCTTTGTGTCTTCAATAGCTATTAGACCTGGCCGTTTTTTCTTCAGAGTATTTCTTTGAACTTGGTGGTTACATCTGACAGTTCCTCCATATTCGTTCAGGTCACATTCAGTCTTGATTCCTTCCTTCACGCTTATTCACTAAGGCGTTCCTCGTAGTCTGTCGTTATTTCCTCACGCCAGTTTCACCCTGGCTAACCACACCTTGGATAACTGCACCCTGGATAACTGCACCCTGGATAACTGCACCCTGGATAACTGCACCCTGGATAACTGCACCCTGGATAACTGCACCCTGGATAACTGCACCCTGGACAACTGCACCCTGGACAACTGCACCCTGGTTAACTGCCCCCTGGATAACTTCACCCAGGATAACTGCACCCTGGATATCTGCACTCTGGATAACTGCACCCTGGTTAAATGCACCTGTATAACTGCACCCTTACTAACTGCACCCTCACTAACTACTCACCAGCTACCTACACCCCCATAACGACCACCCCGTTCACTACTCCCCCTCTAACTACTGAAGTTGTGCTTTCAGAGCTACAAGTGCACATTTACACAAACCCGAAGCAGATATAAGCACCAAAAACTGCGCTGTTTCTGGGTCCATTTTTTTTACCATCGTCAGAAAGTAACAACAAGGGGGAAAACGTCACACGAGAAAGTGCCAAGGGTCTGCAACTGATCTTTCAGCCCCCTTCCCATCGCCTTCAAGGGGAATGTGCCTTGATGCTGGTGAAGAGTTTTTGATTCAAGGAATTGGAAGTAGTTTTCCCTTGAATCATATCTGACATCCGTCCCTCTGCCGTCCCTCACACTTCCCAGTTTGAACCTTCTGTCTCAGCGACTCCAAATTACTTTATATATTAATACTGATGATAATAATAATAATAATAAGTCACTATTTACTACATCTATTTATGTCCTCCCCAGCTGATCCCTTTCCACTCCCTTGCTCTCTCTCTCTCTCTCTCTCTCTCTCTCATTCTCCTTCTTTTCAAACCTTTAAAATTTAAGATGATTCTGATACACTGAAAAACGAAGAACTGTTTGAATCGTAAATTGAGTCATTAATTCGAAACGATAAAACAAACCTTCGAGGCAGAGGATGAAACGTGGACGTGAGCAAACACACACACACACACACACACACACACACACACACACACACACACACACACACACACACACACACACACACACACACACACACATATATATATATATATATATATATATATATATATATATATATATATATATATTGCAAGCAGAATTAATGCAGAATGGAACGATGCGTGAAGACATTGCAGTCACTGGCGGTCCAGCTGGACAAGCATTCTGCAAATGTATTTTATTCAGCCATGTAGATACTGTGATGAGGCAAACTGAAGCCAACGTAGTCCTGATTTTTGTTCAGCAGCTGCATCAGGGAGATTAGTTGACGTGGTAGTAATGTTAATAGTAGTAGTAGTCGTAGTTGTTGTTGTTGTTGTAGTTGTAGCAATAGTAGTAGTAGTAGTAGAAGAATAATAGCGTTGATGGTTGCATAAGTCATAGTAGTGGTGCATGAGAGAGAGAGGAGAGAGATAGAGAAAGAAAGAGAGAGAGGGAGAGAGAGAGAGACTGCTTATTTCCCTGCTTTAAATCTTTTTCCATTTGTCATGTTCCAAATACCATACCAAGGATCATATATACTTAGTCCTTTTCTCATTTTTTGACTATAACACTGTATTACCCTCTATCTCGATAGTGTCCTTCTCTCTCTATCCTTTGTACTTCTTGATAAGTCCTCTCTGCTCTTTCTTTCCTATGTCTCTCTCTTTCTCTCTGTCTCTCTCTTCCTCACTCTCTCTCTCCTCCCACTTTCTCTCTTTTCTTACTATAATAGTTCTACTGGACATTTTATGTTCCCACCTTTATTTTCTCGCTACTTTTATCCTTGTACTTCTGATAAAGTCAAAGCCTCCTCTCTCTCCTCTCTCTTCTCTCTCTCTCCTCTCTCTCTCTCTCTCTCTCTCTCTTTTCTGTTCTGATAGTCTCTCTCCTCTTCGCTCTTCTCTCTCTCTTCTCTCTCTTCTCCCTCTCTCTCTCTCTCTCTCTCTCTCGCTATAACGAGCTTTCTCTTTGATAGTGACTTCATGTGCTACATAAATAAATATGTCCTTAATAAAATGTTGGTCCTGGGTTCGGCAGAGCCTGGGTGCTTGATCCCAAATGTCTGTCGACTGACTATTGGACACACACGCCTCACCCACAGCCACCTGTCTGCAGGTGGTCCTGCCCCCGTATTTGGCTGACTGTGGAACACATTTTAACTGTTTGCCCACGACTTGGGATCTATCGCTGTTGTCGAGGCAGTTATAGCTGCCGGGATGCCTGCGCTGATCTCGCCGAACTTTCAGGAGCGTCTTTCGACGATGACGATATAACAGATTTTTTGACAGATGGTGGACATTTGATACACAAAATAACCCGCATATAGGAAAGTGTATGACATTGTGACTTTGTAAATAGTCCAAGTCGGACCAAAACGTCGTACTGAGCCTTTACATTCTCGATGGATATTTAACCTGATATGGCTGTACTGATTTGTGTTTTTGTGTTTCATTCAATCTAACAGTTCTATGTCTTGTGTTAATTCCAACTTTGTTTTCTTGACTGTGTTGGAATTATTTACTTTTATTGGCGAGAATGATATAAGAAGGTCAAAACGCCCTCCAAATCTCCAAATTTCGTAACGTGTCTCTCTTTCTTTGCCCTTTCCGCTGCTCTTCTTAATTTCTCTTCCCTCTGGGATTAGAAAGGGAAACTTTGCTAAGTTTAAAACTAAACTGAGTGGATACTAATGTTCTCTCACTTCTTGTGAAGTAGAGGGAGAAGACTTGTGTTGGTGTTGGAGTTAGTGGGAGTGTGTGGGTGTTGGATGGAGTTTGATGGTGGTGGCGGGAGAGTGTTGGTGTTGGTTATGGAATTTGTTTGTGTTGGAGAGTGTTAGTGTTGGAGAGTGTTGGTGTTAGAATTTGTTGGTGTTGGAGAGTGTTGGTGTTGGGGTGTGCTGGTGTTGAAGGGAGTGCGTGTGTATGTTGGTGTTTACCCACGGAGAGTATCACAACACACAAGACTTAAGAATAATTTAACAAACACAAATATAGGAATAGCTTATTTGAAATTTATTATTATTATTATTATTATTATTATTATTATTATTATTATTATTATTATTATTATTATTATTATTATGACAGGGTGGATAGGGGGCAATGTGGCAGATGTTGCAAATGTATGGAATACGAGGTAGGTTACTGATAGCGTTGAAAAGTTTTTACGAGGATAGTGAGGCTCAGGTTAGAGTATGTAGGCGAGAGGGAGATTATTTCCCAGTAAAAGTAGGCATTAGACAGGAATAGGTAATGTCACCATGGTTGTTCAATATATTTATAGATGGAGTTGTAAGAGAAGTGAATGCTCGGGTGTTGGCAAGAGGTGTGGGGTTAAAAGATAAAGAATCTAACACAAAGTGAGAGTTGTCACAGTTGCTCTTTGCTGATGACACTGTGCTTTTGGGAGATTCTGAAGAGAAGTTGCAGAGGTTGGTGGATGAGTTTGGTAGGGTATGTAAAAGAAGGAAATTAAAAGTGAATATAGGAAAGAGTAAGGTGATGAGGATAACAAAAAAAATAGATAACGAAATACTGGATATCACATTGGAGGGAGAGAGTATGGATGAGGTGAATGTATTCAAATATTTAGGAGTGGACGTGTCAGCAGATGGATCTATGAAAGATGAGGTGAATCATAGAATTGATGAAGGGAAAAAAGTGAGTGGTGCACTTAGGAGTCTGTGGAGACAAAGAACTTTGTCCATGGAAACAAAGAGGGGAATGTATGAGAGTATAGTTATACCAACACTCTTATATGTGTGTGAAGCATGGGTGATGAATGTTGCAACAAGGAGAAAGCTGGAGGCAGTGGAGATGTGTCTGAGGGCAATGTGTGGTGTAAATATAATGCAGAGAATTCGTAGTTTGGAAATTAGGAGGTGTGGGATTACCAAAACTATTATTCAGAGAGCTGAGGAGGGTTTGTTGAGGTGGTTCGGACATGTAGAGAGAATGGAACAAAATCGAATGACTTCGAAAGTGTATAAATCTGTAGTGGAGGAAAGGAGGGGTATAGGTCGGCCTAGGAAAGGTTGGAGGGAGGGGGGTAAAGGAAGTTTTGTGTGCGAGGGGCTTGGACTTCCAGCAAGTATGTGTGAGCGTGTTAGATAGAAGCAAATGGAGACAAATGATTTTTAGGACTTGATGTGCTGTTGGAGTGTGAGCAAGGTAATATTTATGAAGGGATTCAGGGAAACCAGCAGGCCGAACTTGAGTCCTGGAGATGGGAAGTACAGTGCCGGCACTCTGAAGGCGGGGTGTTAATGTTGCAGTTTTATAACTGTAGTGTAAGCACGCCTCTGGCAAGACAGTGATGGAGTGAATGATGGTGAAAGTTTTTCTTTTTCGGGCCACCCTGCCTTGGTGGGAAACGGCCGATGAGTTTAAAAAATATATTATTATTGTTATTATTATTATTATTATTTGGAAGCGCTTAATTTGTAGGGGTCATACAGTGCCTGAAGAATAGGAGGGGTAGTCAGATTTGATACGAGGAAGCGGAAAGTAGCTCATTTCCTTGGTTCAAGAGCCCTTTAGTAGCATCAAGGCACCCACTCTTTTAGGGACTAAATTGCTATAGGAAAATCAATCATAGGTCTTTCTCTCTCTCTCTCTCTCTCTCTCTCTCTCTCTCTCTCTCTCTCTCTCTCTCTCTCTCTCTCTCTCTCTCTCTCTCTCTCTCTCTCTCTCTCTGCCTGCTTTCCTATCCTTTAGAGCCACTTCCCCACTCCCTCCATCAGTCCCCATCTCTCCCTCCACTCCACTCCTTCCCTTCCCCGCTTCCCTCTCTCCCCAACTTCCACTTCCTCCCACAATGTAATTGAAGGTCGGTGTCGTAGGGGAGGAGGTGTTGGAGTGGAGGAGGCAGAGGGTGAAGGGTAATGAGGCGGTAATGAGCGAGTGTGGTGGTGGTGATGGAGTTAGGGGGAGGGGTGTTCATTGGTGGTGGTGGTGGCGGTGGCGGTGGCGGCGGTGGTGGTGGTGATGGATAGCATTGGTGATGGTGATGTAAATATTTGTAATACTGTACCAGTCTGTCAGTGGTCAGAGTGTTCGGTGTTCAACCGAACACTGAACACTGACGTTTAGACGTTTGGGTATTTGCACTTAAACCAGTAATAAGCAGGTACCTGGGAGTCTGTCGACTATTATGGGTCGCATCCTGGGAAATAACTTCTAAAGCAAATACCTAGGAAATTATCGAAGACCGCAACTACGAATAAGTAATCCAAATACCCATGCGATTACAGGTAGGTATAAAAAGGTAATCAAATTGGTAATTCATACCAACCAGCTATTAAGTTTTTTTGGTGGGTTATATTTTGTGTCATACTTCTAAAAAAAATACTGGATCTTGATGTGAAATAACATCATGAAAAAAATACCATTAAAAAAATCGACCATAGTAAAAGGGACATATACACAAGTGCGGGGCACGAAGAAACCAGAGTCACGAAAGAAAGAAAAAAAAATCGGTATAATCGGAAGTTTGACTACTGTCATACGTAGCAGAAAAAAATAAATAAAAAAGTGAGTATGCAAGGAGGGTGCAGAGCAATTATCATTACACTGTTGTAAGTAGTGGGAGAGATCGTAAAGCTGGGCTCCAGGGAATGGTTTAAAATGTACGTGGGGGGTGGTGTTGCATTATATTAAGAAGGTTTTTAGAGTGTTCAACACAGGGGTTCCATCTGTGAAGGGACCTGGATTTTTTTTTTTTACCGAAATTGAGTTCATCACCCTTTTGCTACTCTTTGAGAGTTACGTGGTTTGCAAGAAAGATAGCTGGGGGGTTTTCCCAGTTATATTCCCCTCACACAGGATGGATCGCCTACGTACCTGAATATAATGTGCGGGTTGTGTGTATAATGTGTTAAGCTGAGTTGGGACCTGGGGGAGTGAGAATGGGCAGCATGGAGGTAGAAACTGGGGCAAGAGAAAACCACCGGAAAATGGAAATAGAAGATAAGATAAAACATGTGAATGTTTAAAATGGAGAATAAATTTAAAGAAATATAGACAGACTGCTAGGCAAACAGGTAGTAGACTACTCGGTCCTGCCCGGTAAAGGGTTAACTCTTTAATTAAAGGAAAAATATAAGAAGAGCCTGAAAAAGAGACAACTAGGCAAAACGTATATGGAGGCAACTAGCAAAAATAACCACTATCTCCTCCACAATTCTCAGCAGTTGTATAGTAAACTACAGATGATAAATAGTGACAGTGTTTAAAAGATGAGGCTAGAGGGACAACATAACCTTGATTGCTGTCAAGAATTCTTCGACTCTTGAAGCTCAGCATTCGGTCAGAAGACTGAGATGATTTTTTTTTTATATGGAACACCTGCTGCCCCCAACATGGTAGGATGATTTAAAAAAAATAAACTTTCACCATCATTCATTCAATAGCTGTCTTGAACAGGCAGGAAACTAGTGAAACCCTTCGTTTGCAGACTGAGCCAGGAGCTGAGACACGACCGCCAATCACAACTAGGTGAGTACACACACAAAAACAGACGCAGACACAGATACACACACACACAAACACACACACACACACACACACACACACACACATACACACACACAGGATGTTCCAGAGAGGGAACACAAAAACAAGGGGGCACAATTGGAAGCTGAAAACTCAGATGAGTCAAAGGGATGTTAGGAAGCATTTCTTCAGCCATAGAGTAGTCAGGAAGTGGAATAGTCTAGCAAACGATGTAGTGGAGTCAGGAACCATACATAGCTTAAAGACGAGGTATGATAAATCTCATGGAGCATGGAGTAGCGGACAGTGAAGAGGCGGGGCCAGGAGCTGAGTCTCGACCCCTGCAACCACAATTAGGTGAGTACAATTAGGTGAGTACTTCTCTCACACACACACACACACACACTATATATATATATATATATATATATATATATATATATATATATATATATATATATATATATATGCAAAACAACCACTGGGGAGTGGAATGATAGCTCTAGGCCTTTCGTGTTGCAATCAATACATCATCAGGAGCTTGCAAAATTGCAGAAAAGATGTGTTGTGTTGATTTCAACACGAAAGGCCTAGAGCTATCATTCTACTTCCCCATGGTTGTTTTGCATCCTGTATCGCTTGGTTTGCGATACTTATAATATATATATATATATATATATATATATATATATATATATATATATAAAAAACACTGCGACTTAGCCCGCCTCATGGTGAGCGAAAATTCACAACGGTTAGAGCGTCGTGAATTTTCGCTCACCGGGGATCGAACACGGGTTCGATCCCCGGCTAGTCACAGTGTTGTTGATTAAATACCACTCGTTGGTTGTTACGATACTGTATATATATATATATATATATATATATATATATATATATATATATATATATATATACACAGTATTTAGCATAAATTACAGGAAAGAATAAATGCGTCAATACCAAAACAATTCACAACTAACCCACAATACCGTAACTGGAACAATTCACAACTAACCCACAATTCCGTGATGTGTTCAAGAGTAAATACGACAGACTGGAATCCATTCTCATTTCACTACGTCAGTTTTTAACGATTCCTGTTTTTTTTTTTAATACTGTTTTCTTTCATATAACTTAAGTTAATTTAGGTTAGGCTTGCGTTAGGTTAGGTTAAAATGTGTTAGTTTAGGTTACGTTACATAAACCTCTGAAAACGTATATTTAACCACAAACAATAAAATTACAAAAAAACAGCCGCCAAAGGCCTGGCAACGAGGTAATCACGAAAAGAAAAGTAACGTTGGATTCCGATCGTAAATCACTCTTGGTGAGAGAACAGGCTGACGGCAGCGATAGCTTACGACAGCCAAGAGGAGGTTAAGAGGCAGGTCCAGGAGCTGAAATCAACACTGACACACGTTGCTAAGCAAACACACACACACAGGCGCGTGCCCTCACCACCAAGGCCTACCTACTCTTCCAATCGATTAATACCTTACCCAGGGAGACACGGATCTTTGCTTCTCTCTCTCTCTCTCTGTGTTACACAATGGTTATACATGGTTAGGGTAAGCGTTCCTTCCTTTATTCACAGGCTAAGAGCTGTTATCTACCTCGGCTCATTTGAAAATCTTTTTATTGTTATGAGACATACAAACAGGGAATAGGATGAAGGTGGAGCCATCTGTGGACCAGCGATTTGGTCAACTGACTTTATTTCATTGATGTCATTATGCTGTACGAACGTGTTCCAGACTCGAATTGTTCTAGGAATGAATGGTCTAAAAGGAAGTGATGTTCTTGAGAAGCAGTAAGAGTGTAGTTGCTTTTTGTTGATCGTCTTATTATATAGAAGATGTTTTGCCGCTGACCGAGAAGTGTAGCTTTGTACATAACAGTAAGGCCACTCTCATCCCTCTGGTGTTGCAGGCTGGGTCACGACGAGAGATGAGTCGTCTTGCTCTGTTCTATTTTCTGTCAAGAAGTCATAGACAAGAAGAGGAAAGGAAATCCAAGAAACTGGAGCATTCTCAAGGTGAGAGCGCATTTGTGTCTCGTGCAGTCTTTCAGTCTCTACTGTTGAGTAAATACGAGATACGTCTAGGTCCTGTTAGCTTCCTGGCCGCTTTGTTTGCAAGATTTGCTATGTGATTCTTCATAGTTTGGAATCAAATTTCACTCCAAGGAAATCAACCTCATCCCCAGGTTCCAACACTCTCCCATTCATTCGTACCACTGCTACAGCATTGCCATAATAAGACCATCATTATTTGTGTTTTCTCATAAACAAATGTGACTTTCCATCGCTTTCCACAGGCTGATATTGCTGTAAGCTGGTAATTAATGTAACTTAGAGCAGCTGACATTTTCTCTTTTGGATAAGTAAATGTCAAAGTATACTCGTCTGTATATGCAATAGATTCTGGGATAAGATGAAGAAGGTCATTGAAGTAGTCGTTCTACAACAATGGCCCAAGCACACTTCCCTGTGGAACACTGGTACCGATTGAGTGTCTTGTTGACTCTGTCCCATCGAGAACTAGGTAATCACGAAGAAGGCGCAGTGAAGAGCCAGAGACTTCTTGTGCTTGCAGTTTTGCCAAGAGTCGCTGATGACATACTCGGTCGAAAGCGCCAGCAATATCCATCGCTACTACACAGTTGATCTTGGATTAATCCTGAAATTGGTACCACATAGTGGAGAGATTTAACAGAAGGTCACCAGCAGAGTAACCTTTCCTGAAGTTTTACTGACGGTCACAAAGAAGCGAGTGGTTGTCGATAAACGCTGTCATCTGCCATGAGATTATTGTCTTAAGAATCTTGTCAGTGATTGACAAAAGTGACACTTTTCAGTACTCGCTGATTTCCACTCTGCTCTTCTTTTCGTGAACGGGGACTATATTTGCGTCTTTCCACAGAAAAGGCCATTTACACTATGCTAGGCAGTGCTGACAGATGCGAGTTGAAGGTGATGCTAGCTGGTCTGCACATCTACTCAGCAATCTTGGGCTCACTTTATCTGGGCTCTCAGCCTTTTTCTCGTCCAGGGATCTAAGGAGAAGATACACTTCATCTTTCTCTATTGTCACCTCTAACAACTTTGACACAGTTCTTGCGGCTAACAAGTAAAGTTTCTTTGCTGGATCAGGAACTTGCATCTTGGCAGCAAAGATGTCATCTTTCCCTTTGACTGTTATTAGAGGGAGTTGGTGATTGGAAATGGCAACATCATTAACTTTTATGTCTGTTGTTATCTCCTCTCTCTCTCTCTCTCTCTCTCTCTCTCTCTCTCTCTCTCTCTCTCTCTCTCTCTCTCTCCCCTCTCCTATTATTATGATTTAACACTATTGTAATCATCTAGTGTGAGTGTCTTTGTACCTAATGACTCTCCCAGCATCACTCTCTTCATAGCTCTCTTTCCTGCCTCTCCCACCTCTCTCATTTCTCTCCCCTACAGCTCTTCCCTCGTATTCATCTACCATTCTTCTCTCTTCGTTTCTCTCTCTCTCTCTCTCTCTCTCTCTCTCTCTCTTATATATATATATATATATATATATATATATATATATATATATATATATATATATATATATATATATATATATATATATATAATATATATTCTTTCGCTTTTTCTTTTGGTTTATTCATCCTTTTATCTTGTTCTATTCTATGTTCTTATCAGATATTTTAATTCTAATATTCTTGCTCCTGTGATCTTGTTCTATATTAATGTTCCTGTATTTTTGTTATTATGTTCTTGATCATCAACGCTCCTCTCCCATAAGCAAAAAGAGACTGTGTTAGAGTATAGAAAACTAAATATATGTCAACCTTGCTGTTGGTTTTAACAAAGCTTCTCACAGCAACATGACTGTCACGTGCTCTAGATGAAGTCCTTCGAACTTGTGGCCAGCCATGGCATGTCACGTAGGCTCTGAATGGACTTGAGTTAAGGCCTGCCACAGCTGTGCTGCTGAGTGATTCGTCTGTAGACATCTGTTTTTGTGATCACAATGGGACCCATGC
This sequence comes from Cherax destructor, assembly GCA_009830355.1. NCBI lineage: Eukaryota > Metazoa > Arthropoda > Malacostraca > Decapoda > Parastacidae > Cherax > Cherax destructor. The sequence goes on along the minus strand of WNWK01003390.1, from coordinate 51,157 downwards.
TGGTCTTCCTAGAGTGTGTAGGAATGCACCTAGTTGGATGAATCCTGTAAGGTCGGCAATGTACAGTGGAGAACATACTGACCTGCCATCTTTTAGGACTGGCTTGCCATGCGTTCGGACGTTTCTTTCAGTGAGTTGTTTATAATTATGTCATTACGATTTCGCGAGTCAAGCTTCTTCAACATTGTTTTTCTTCCATGGTTAGTTGTAGGGAGCGACTTATTACACTGGTTCTGTGGACGCTGTACATAATAAGAGAAAACGAGCCTCCAGTGCAACATGTAGAAACTATCTGAGTTAAGAAAAGATGCTTGAAGGCAGTAGTAATTGGTGAAGGCGAAGATTTTGGAAAGACTATTTCTTCAAGGTAGTCTATTGCATAGACTTTAAAGGTTTTAGATGAAAATCGAAGATTTCTCTATATGAAGGATTCATAGGCCTACAGTGCTATATGAATTTCGATATTTTGGAACAAATGAGACAATGTAATTTGGAAAGCCTTTATAAATGACTACATTTACTTATCCACGTTTAACGCACTGCATTAAAGTGTCTTATTTGTCCAGTTTATCAGCATTCACAGAACATTCAAATTTACTCCCCTATTCCCTCTCTACTCCTCGTCCCTCACTCCTCTCTCTCAGCACTGGTCTCCCCAACTTCCCTTTTCCTCGCTTCAACACCCCTTTCATCTCCACCCAATCTTTACCTTTTTTATTTCCTGGTATGATGATATCCTCATCAGTTCCACTATCCCGTGTGTGTCAGTCCATGTTGGGAGATGATGAGTCCCAAGTAACAGTAACTCCAGCTCCTTTGGAGCCATACCTTTGAAGCCGCTTTACTACTGAATGCAACGGAATATTTGGCACATCTTCAACGCCTTGCTGAAGTCTCGCAACTCAGGCTGAGGAATTATATTACCGATGTACGAAACCCATTATATGTGAGATATAATATGACAGGGAAACATAGCCAGCTTGTCTTCCCCGTTATTTATATCACTTAGAATATGGCAGCAGTCTACTGCGTTTGTAATTGTGCTAAAAAAATACTCAACTTTATTTTATGTTTGTTTCTTCTGCTTTCTTTATTCACTTCTACCTTATTTTCCTTCGGTCTAATTCCCCTTCCTTTCTTCCTCTCTTTTTCCATATTCTACCTTCGTCCCTTACCCTATTCTCCCACCCTCTCCCTTTCTCCGACCAGTTCTCTCACTCCCTGTTACACATTAATGTTTTATTCCAGGGTTCTACTGGATTAAGGACGAGACCTTGTAATTATTTACAGGTTAAGAACTCTCTCTCTCTCTCTCTCTCTCTCTATATATATATATATATATATATATATATATATATATATATATATATATATATATATTGTGTGTGTGTGTGTGTGTGTGTGTGTGTGTGTGTGTGTGTGTGTTTTATATATATATTGCTGCATTCATTGCTTCTTTTCTATATCTACAGGCCACAATTTTTCTGTGCACTAAAACACCCTTCATTCCATGGCTCTTTCTCCCATGGTTTTATCAGCGCTGTTCCCTCGTCTTCTCGCTTTACTCCTCCACTTCCACCCTCTTTCATTTATTATTTTTAGTTCCTTTGTTTCCTCTGACTGCTGGGAATCTCCACCCTCTGTGTTCCCAACACAGGCGGCGGCCCCTGCCCTCCTTTACAGGTACCTTTCTCCTGTTTTTAAGGGCTTCCCTTTCCACTTCCTAGGGGCCCCCTTCTGATTCTAGGGTATACTCACTCTTTCAGTTGTTCCCTGTTCACACACTTTTTTTTATCATCTACCCTTCACTATTTTTCAATGATCTTCATCACTCTTTTCTCGTTTTGTTTCTCGTGTTTCTATTGTACGGGTTCTTTAGTTTTGCCTCTACCCTATGCATGGAAATAAAAAAAAAATTAACATACCGACCGTCTCCCACTGAGATAGGGTGGGCGGCGGGCACTAACAGCTTGATCAAACGGGGCCAACAACCAGGAGGCCAAATCTGGGACCGGATCCCGGTTGCGATGACCTTAGGAAGCAACTCCAGGTAAACGTCAGGTCATTCATTCAATGACTGTCTTGCCAGAAAGGCGCCAACATGACAGTTCAGATGTCTCTGTATACCATCACATTCCCGCCCCCACCCCTCCAAACAGAGTGCAGGCACTGTACTTCCCACCTCCAGGACTCAAGGCCGGCAAACCGGTTTCCCCTAATCCTTTCATAAATATTACCTTGCTCACAGTCCAACAGTATATCAGATCATATAAACCCCATGACTCCACTCGCTCCTGTATAACACGCTCACACAAACCTGTCGGATGTCCAAACCCTTAGCCCTCAAAAACCTCATTTACCCCTTCCGTCTAAGTCCCAAACCCCAACTTCCCTCCACTTCAGATTTATACGCTGTTCTGTTTATCCTATTTTTTCCACCACCCTCTCTGAATGTCCAAACCACCTCAACAACTTTTGGTAATTCCACAACTTCTAACTTCAAAACTCTCAAAATTCTCTGCAAAATATTCACACCACACATTGCCTCCAAACACGACCTTTCCACTGCCTACAGCCTCGTTGCAACGTTGAAAGCCATATAAGACCGTTGGTACCACTATACCCTGATACATTCTCCCTTTTGCTTCCATAGATAATGTTCTTTGTCTCCTCAGATGCCTCAACTCACAACCAATCTCTATTTTTTTTATTTCAGCACTGCTGTTGGTGGCCAGACTGTGGCTGATTATTTTATGAAAAAATTACTTTTATAATCAGACAGGATTTTAAAAAAAACGACGATCGAAATATAAATTTTGTGTTCATGTGTGTCTCTCAATTCATGTACGTATGTTTGTGTGTGTAAATAACACATACACACGCACACGCACACCATATATAGTTTTAAGACGAGGTATGATAAAGCTCATGGAGCACGGAGAGGGAGGACCCAGTTGTGGTCAGTGAAGAGGCGGGGCCAGGAGCTGAGTCTCGACGAACGACAAATAGGTGAGTACACACCCACATACACACACACACACACACACACACACACACACACACACATACACACACATATATTATACAAGAATCGCAAACAAGCGACACAGGATGCAAAACAACTACAGGGGGAGTTGAATGATAGCTCTAGGCTTTTCGTATTGCAGTCAACACATCATCAGGAGCTTGCAAAGTTGCAGAAATGAGTAAGTAATCTTAGCAAATTCGTTCCGAGGTGTGTGTGTGTGGGATACACCTCTGGTGCACCAGACTTATGAAGCCTCAGAGAAGAAATTAAAAAGACTTCAGGTAAATAAAAAAATCTTTAAAGCATCTCCCTTTTCCATTCTCGTTTTTTTTTTTTTTTTGGAACTGGTACATAACGTGAAACAAGGTTCAGGTTAGGCTGCAGAGCTGTTCCAAGGACGAATCATGTATTTAGACTTTGAATCGCTGGACGATACAGGAGGCAGTTCTTGGATCTCTAGTTCTGACGATGTGTCTGGCATATAATTCCTTGAGCAAACGTGAGGTGCTTGCTTTTCCCCTCAGGAGTCAACGGTGTTCGATCCTACTCGAACAAACTAATACTTATGGACCAATTTTCTATACTACTTGAGTTTGTCCTCTTCCCCTGTGATCACAAGCACCGCCCAGCTGGCCAGAACTAGATAATGGCATCAGCTGGAGTTTCAGACCATCACAGTTCTGACCTTTTGAATGTAAGACAACACGTTGAGGTTCTCAGTGTCAGCTTAGCGCTGGGCTGTGACCAGTCCTCTCGTCACGAGGCCGTTGACTTCATTGTGCCTAACATGCTATCATTCAGAATTTATCCACTTCATGCACGCAGATCATGATTATTCATCAGCTACCACCGTCATGCAAATACACTTACACTTAGTGTGGACAGAGGCAGCGAAGCGACGACCCACTGCAGCGTGGCGGGTCGTGTATCGACACGTGTGCCACCATTTTTTTTTTTTAACAGGACATTTTCAGACCGTCAATTAAGGTCTGATTTGTTCGGATATAAGAACTAGGTAATATAAAATGTTCCGAGTTCTTTGTAAATCGGGTTACAATTATGCACTAACCTTCCTATTTGTCGTATGACATTTGTGTTTCGAAGAAGTGTGTCAGAATAACCAGAGCTCACCACTGTGAACGCGAGAACGATCACTGACGACCCATTCCAGACCTTGTTATATCGTCCATTTTACTAAAGTTCATATTTTCTGTTCTTTAAATGATAAAAAAAAAAATTATGTTCACTTTAAATTTCTGTCGACATCATCAATATTTCATTCATTCTTCGCAAACTCCCCCTTTTCCTTACGCTTTTAAATAAGGTGTAATATTTCATCCAGTGATTTCTGCCGTCCTGATTTATCTGCCAGATGCGTCGTCGTCCTCCCCTCGCTAGTGAGGAAGGGACCTTCCTACCCACTGACTTCCAAGTGTCTCACACACGTGACATAAGAACTTATGTTATGGAGAATGCCTACTGACCGATCGTAGCACAATGGTAGAATGTAAACACAATGGTAGAATGTACCGACAGAATGTTTAAGGCATTTTATTTTTGAAGGCCTTTTATCCACTAGGGACTTTATTAATTCACTGATAAAGTACCTGGAGGACGTAGCCTCTTTATAAATAAAATACCATAACACGTTAGGCAGATCTTACTCAGTCGCAACCATTCCCACTAATATACTGGAACATCAGTTTTTAAGGCCTGGAGTATCTATTTGAGGCGTTGACCCCCGAAACCTCCTCCAGGTATACTCCTCCAGGTAAGGCTAGGTAAGCATTAGTTTCCAAGGACACTACATGGTAGTCTCGTCTACCCGATATCACTAACACCCCTCACACATATAGTAATTGCCTTCCTTATCTACCCACTGTTATAAACCTCTTCCCCTACTACCCAGGTCCCCCTTCCTTCCCTGAGCATCCCTTCCATCCACCAGCCCCCAGCTCTTCCCAACGCCCCCTTTCCCGAACCTATCCCCAACATGCTATTGTTTCTTTCCCAAGCCATTCCCAGTACCCTCCCAATCCCCATTCTCCTCCCCCCAAAAAAAAACTTCCCATTCATCATCCCCCCAATCTCAATCGTCCCCTCTTCCTTCACCCTCACCCTTAGATCCCCCTAACTTCCCCTTATTCCCCTTACCATCTACCAATCTCCACCCAATCCACTTTTCCCCTGGGCCCCATACTGGCTGGCAGTTTCTCCCAGAGTTTGCTCTCTCTCTCTCTCTCTCTCTCTCTCTCTCTCTCTCTCTCTCTCTCTCTCTCTCTCTCTCTCTCTCTTCATGTATTACTCATAGTTTTCAACTGCTGTTTAATAAAATTGTTCCACGTCAGGGATATCTTTCTTCACGTCCTACAAATTTAGCCACGAATGACCAGGCTAGCACCAGACGAGCCTGGCCCATGGCCGGGCTCCGAGAAGAGTTAACACTCTCGAAACTCATCAAAGGTATATCAAAGGTGTGATGACTCTGTTTTCCCCGCTTGCGTCACTTTGTATATATTGTCTAAGGAGTACAGTGTATATACACAGTGTAGTACATGTACCGTTACTAGTTGTGTACAGGTTACATGCTGCCTCAATGACCTCGTTTGGTTAACATGGTTTAAACCCAATAAACCAACCAATGGACCCTACGTCATGTTAATTTGTGTTCTCTTTTTCTCTTCAATTATTGAATATCACTTTAAATGAATTATTATTATTGGAACGATTTTTAATGTTATTTTTTTTACTGAAGGTTACTAAAACGTCAGGGTCATAGAGTGCCGGGGAATGGAATGTGATCAGGTTTGAAGGAAGAAGAGTGTAGATCATGAAGTAAAGAGCCCTTCACCCTCGATTACTTCACCTTTGAAGTAATCAAGAGCTTTTAACAGCACCAAGGTACCTTTCTTGAAGTAATCAAGAGCTTTCACCAGCTCCCTTGAAGTAATCAAAGAGCTTTATCTTGAAGTAATCAAAGAGCTTTAACCAGCATCAAGGCACCATTCTTGAAGTAATCAAAGAGCTTTAACCAGCATCAAGGCACCATTCTTGAAGTAATCAAAGGGCTTTATCCAGCATCAAGGCAGCATTCTTGAAGTAATCAAGAACTTAACCAGCATCAAGGCACCATTATTGAAGTAATCAAGATCCGCAGCATCAAGGCACCTTCGTGGAAGTGATCAAGGGGCTTTTCAGCAGCATTAAGGCACCTCCCTGGAATGTTAATGAGATTCCATAATTTACCCACAGGAACCACGACCCTCGACCTCTCATCTTCCAGAGACATTCCTTCATAAGAACAAGAAAAGAAAAGGTTCGCAGCAGTAGGCCTACTCGCGCATTAGTGCCTACACTCTACATTTTCCCCTCCTCAGCCCATTATTAAATGTCCTCAAAGAATTGGTTTTCCGGCAATTCATTTGCGCACTACGAGGGGTAATAGCACAGATTTGAACGTTGGATGGTATTTTTTCTTTTATTCTCTATATTTACGTCTATCATCTATTTGTCCATTTAAGTCATAGCCTTTCTTAATTTACTCATTTCAAGAGAGAGAAGACTTTGTCTGTTAGGAAATATTTCTGATACTGGAGATTAACTTTGTCGTATTTGGGGTTCTACTGTATAATAATAAATAATAATAATAATAATAATTATTATTATTATTATTATTATTATTATTATTATTCGTTAAATCCCTGTGGGCCATTTTTACCACCATATTTTGTAAAATGGAACTTATGTTACCTATAATCTTGATAAAAGGGCAAACCCTTCTATTATCCCCACTGTGACCTCGCAGCTTCTCTTCACCTATTTCAGTATCTGCTTTTATTTTATACCTGCTCTTCCCTTTTTATTCCTTTCTGTCCTGTCTTCCTCTCCCCCTCCTTTCTCTCCTTCCACCTACCTCTCTCTTTTCTTTCCTACGACTTCTCTCTCCTCTTTCATGCGCCACTCCCAGCCATTATTTCTCATTTTCCTCTTCTCATGTCCCCAGGAGAACCACGGGGATGGTGGGGAGACTGCAGTGGCAGATGACCCTCCGACCTCCCCAGTGGGGTATGGTTGGATACTGGTGTATAGGAGAGTGGTATGATAAAGGACAGGAGAGAGAGAGGGATGGAGAACGCGGTAGGAGGGCGGAAAGTGGGGTCACATGGGGTGGGAAGGGAAGGGCAATATGGGAAAGTTAAGGGAGATATGGAATGAGCTGTGTGGAAGAGGGTGAGAGGGGAATAGAAGCTTTAATGCTACGGGAAGATTCAGACATGCATGTGAATGAACTGTGATAGATGGCAGCTAGCGGACGGGATGTAGTGTGATGGTTGTTGTTATGGTGGTGGGTGGTGGTAGTGGCGTTGGTGGTGGTTGTGGTTGGTGTTAGTGGTTTGTTGTTGTTGTTGGTGGTGGTGGTGGTGGTTGTTGTGGTGTTATTAATTATTGGTGGCTGTGATGGTGTTAGTGGTGGTGGTGTGAAGGTGGAGTGGTAGGGAAATTAGTGATGACTGTAAAGAGAATAAACAGGCATAATACCGTAACTCAAACAATGCACAAATAACCCGCGCAGAGGAGACCGAAACGTCGTCATAAGTGTCATTTTCCCATGTGCGGGTTATTTGTGGAGTGTAAAGAGGTCTAGGATGGGTGGAGGGGTGATGGGGAGGGGTGGAGGGTAATTACTCTGACAAACATTCCCCATCAAACACAGGCTTTACCGTCACCTCAAGACGATTTCAAGAACGAAACTTGAGTAACTTTTTCCGTGAACTGGTCTGAAAGTCTTAGGACTGCCCTGCCATGGGATCCAACCCCACCCGTTCTGTGTTTAGATTTCTTCATGTCTTGTGGAGCTGAACTCTTCTCCAGGCTGAGGGACTGACCACCTCAAATACTATTTATCCAAGGTTCATAGACTGATTACATCTTCATTTCACTATACGTCTCTGTATTTGACTGAAGAAGCCTACTGTGTAGACGAAACGTTTCAACAATAAGATACCCAACTATTGCTTATGTGTCTTAATCATCAACTTGTCGGTATTTTAAACCTTGATCAAGACACTTCTCTGTGTCGTGTGCGCACTCATTTTCATGTGTTGTGTGCACGCACTCCTTTATATGCTGTGCTCGCACTCTTTTTATGTAGTGTGTGCACTCTCCTCTGTGTGGTGTGGGTGCGGGTCTGGGACCGGGCTGCAGGGACGATGACTCTAGGAATCATCAGTAGGTACATATCTTCAGCATTACCTTTGCCTTTGGAATATATTTGATGAGTTTCGAGAGTTTTTTTTTTTACCCCCGGAGTTCTTTCATGGGCCAGGTTCGTCTGGTGCTTGCCTGGTCAACCAGGCTGTCGCTGCTGGCGGTCTGCTGGTTCACATATTCATCACTGCCTGGTTAATCAGGCGCCTGGTGGAGATACTTGTCCAGTTTCCTCTTGAAGACTTCTACACTTGTCCTAGCAGTGTTTATGATATCTTTTGGTAAGATGTTGAATTGCCTTGGACTACAGATATTGATATAATGTTCTTTTATTGTGCCCATTGCACCCCTGCTTTTCACTAGGTATATTTTGCGCATCCTCCCACATCTTTCATTATAGTATGTTGTTTTGGCAGTGCTGAGATTAGGGATTAAGCCCTTTAGCTCTTTCCACATATATATTTATTATCAGGCTTAACAGTTCGCCAACGGGCGAAATTATTTACAAACATTATCTCCCAGTCCATCTGGAGTCTGGCTATGTGGCTTAAGTACTGCGTGGATAGAGAGACATTGTTTGTATATCATATCATATCTCTCCTCCACTCCAGTGAGCACATATTTAGGACTTTGAGGCGTCCCCAGTAAATTAAATGCTGTGTTGGCTCTATGTGGGCTGTAAATTATCTCTTGTCTCTCTTCCATTTCTAGTCCCCTTAAAGGTAAAATGAAAAGGGGAAAAATAAATCCTCACTATTCGTCTCTTTTTCTTCGTGCTGTGAGAAGACTTTACCAGCCGTGGTTAAAGCTGTATTGTTGTATTGTATTGTATTTCACGATGCGCTAAGCCAGTGTGGATCAGTCAGCGCAAGGAGTGGTTGAGGCTCGATCCTCCGTCCGCTAATGTCAGCCTCGAGTCTGACCAGTCTGGCTGTGGGAGATCACTCATAATGGTGAGAAGTGTTGCCGTAGCAGCGCTAATAAGTGAGGCTGCGACCCCAGGCGACGAGGGGCGACTACCACGTCTCTCATTGTAGACAAAATGACGACGGGAAGCCTACGATACAATCACCGCTTTATCATATGGCGATACAACTCCCATTCAGATTACTCGATCATCCGGAAGGAGGATTCCAGCCGGGGCTTCAGCGAGGGCTTCAGCGGGGAACGTGGTGGTTGGGTATTCTAATGGAAAATGTGAATGACATGTTTCCCAGCACTGTGGCCCGTCCTCAGTACCCCAGCACTAGCCCGTCCTCAGTACCCCAGCACTAGCCCGTCCTCAGTACCCCAGCACTCTAGCCCGTCCTCAGTACCCCAGCACTCTAGCCCGTCCTCAGTACCCCAGCACTAGCCCGTCCTCAGTACCCCAGCACTCTAGCCCGTCCTCAGTACCCCAGCACTCTAGCCCGTCCTCAGTACCCCAGCACTCTAGCCCGTCCTCAGTACCCCAGCACTCTAGCCCGTCCTCAGTACCCAGCACTCTAGCCCGTCCTCAGTACCCCAGCACTCTAGCCCGTCCTTAGTACCCCAGCATTCTAGCCCGTCCTCAGTACCCCAGCACTCTATCCCGTCCTCAGTACCCCAGCACTCTAGCCGTCCTCAGTACCCCAGCACTCTAGCCCGTCCTCAGTACTCCAGCACTCTAGCCTGTCCTCAGTACCCTAGCACTAGCCGTCCTCAGTATCCCAGCACTAGCCCGTCCTCAGTACCCCAGCACTCTAGCCCGTCCTCAGTACCCCAGCACTCTAGCCCGTCCTCAGTACCCAGCACTCTAGCCCGTCCTCAGTACCCCAGCACTCTAGCCCGTCCTCAGTACCCCATCATTCTAGCCCGTCCTCAGTACCCCAACACTCTAGCCCGTCCTCAGTACCCCAGCATTCTAGCCCGTCCTCAGTACCCCAGCATTCTTGCCCGTCCTCAGTACCCCAGCACTCTAGCCCGTCCTCAGTACCCCAGCATTCTAGCCCGTCCTCAGTACCCTAGCATTCTTGCCCGTCCTCAGTACCCCAGCACTAGCCCGTCCTCAGTACCCCAGTGTTCTGTATTCCAAAAATAGGCCTTAGCCTAACATGTACCGTGCAACAGGCCCCCTACCGAAGATAACACACACACACACACACACACACACACACACACACACACACACACACACACACACACACACACACACGCACATGAAGCAACAACGTTGTGCGTAACATAAATAACAAAACGTAAGCCATAAAGCAAGGAAGAAAATATTTGTGGGACGAGAATGCTTGCACAGAACAGTTCAGGGTCCAGAAACCCGTCTTTGTGTCCTCTCAGGGTGTTTACGAGGGTCATACAAGGTGGTGTTTTGTTCGTCAGGAAAGAGGATAGTGTCTAATGACAAGGGTCGTTGTCAGGTGGTGACCGGCTCAGCCCTGAAGCATCCGCTGATTCTTATCAGGGCTCATACATGTCGACTTCAGAGCTCATCATACATGTCTACTTCAGAGCTCATCATACACGTCGACTTCAGAGCTCATCATACACGTCGACTTCAGAGCTCATCATACATGTCTACTTCAGAGCTCATCATACACGTCGACTTCAGGGCTCATCATGCACGTCGACTTCAGGGCTCATCATACATGTCGACTTCAGAGCTCATCATACACGTCGACTTCAGGGCTCATCATGCACGTCGACTTCAGGGCTCATCATACACGTCGACTTCAGAGCTCATCATACACGTCGACTTCAGAGCTCATCATACACGTCGACTTCAGGGTTCATCATACATGTCGACTTCAGAGCTCATCATACACGTCGACTTCAGGGCTCCTAGGTTTTCCACCACAGAGTATCACCACAGAATGCAATAAGATGTTCTGCAAGTCAGGGCAACACGAAGTCATAGTCATGGACGAGGTAACACAAGTGGCTTCGAGGTTTCAGCTGAGACATGTGTGGCATGTGTGTGTGTACTTACTTGTGATTGCTGGCAGGGGTCGAGTCTAGTCCTTTGGCCACACCTTTCGTAGTAGCTGTTGCCTGGTGGGCCCTGTGCGGTAATATCTATTCGTAAAGCCGTGTATGGAATACCTGCTCTTTCGTGTTCGTGGGGTCGAGTCCAAACTCCTCACTCATCCTCTTAACTAGATGTGATTAGGTTAAATCTCTCCTGGCCTCGCGGGCCCTGTTATTCATATAAACTTATGATCTAATATTCTTGCAAATATTCTCAAGGCTGTGCAAGGAATCTTCCTCACTTCTTAATTTATATCGTTCTGTTTTCTGGCCACCTTAGTAGTCTGTCATGAGTAGCACTTTACCTGGGTATATCCAGGTACCATGATGGTTCACTGGGTGTAAAAAATCAGTATGTTATGACTAGCATGATGTATGTTATGACTAGCATGATGTATGTTATGACTAGCATGATGTATGTTATGACTAGCATGATGTATGTTATGACTAGCATGATGTATGTTATGACTAGCATGATGTATGTTATGACTAGCATGATGTATATTATGACTAGCATGATGTATGTTATGACTAGCATGATGTATGTTATGACTAGCATGATGTATGTTATGACTAGCATGATGTATGTTATGACTAGCATGATGTATGTTATGACTAGCATGATGTATGTTATGACTAGCATGATGTATGTTATGACTAGCATGATGTATGTTATGACTAGCATGATGTATGTTATGACTAGCATGATGTATGTTATGACTAGCATGATGTATGTTATGACTAGCATGATGTATGTTATGACTAGCATGATGTATGTTATGACTAGCATGATGTATGTTATGACTAGCATGATGTGCTCTGGGCATATACTGGTGCCATTGAGAAATTTTATATCTTTATTCCATGTAAAGTATAAAGATTTTGCTCGATTTCCTTTTTAAAATACCGTCGATTCACAGCTCCTTTGTGTGTGTACTCACCAAGTTGTGGTTGTAGGGGTTGAGTCATAGCTCTTGGCCCCGCCTCTTCACTGGCCGCTACTGGGTCACTCTTCTTGTGTGTGTGTGTGTTAGTTACCATTTTGTCCTAGGCACATGTCGATTAGACACTAGGCCTGTTGTATGTGTGTACTCACCTAATTGTGGTTGCAGGGGTCGAGACTGTGTGTGTGTGTGTGTGTGTAAGGAAACACTTCGAAATGTTTCCGCCCCGCCGGGAATTGAACCCGGGCCCTCCGTGCGTGAAGCGAAGAGCTTTAGCCACCAGGCCACCGGGGCTGTGTGTGTGTGTGTGTGTGTGTGTGTGTGTGTGTGTTTATATGTGTACGTGAATGGTGTTTCTTCGTAGTTCGTTTCCTTAGAGCCAAGATTAGATTTGCTGAAAATTTCTGCCCTTTTTCTAGCTTCCTGGCCTTCATTGGGTGCAGGCTTCATGGTGGTGGTGCATACTCGAAGATAGTTATGGCATTTGTCGTACGTAGACCAAAAGATGACTTGTTGTTGGGGTTCCTGAAAACTAATCTTAGTTTCGCCACAAGTTCTGTCTCAGTAGACGTTATTTTGTTAATGCGATCCTTTGGTGATATACCTGGTGCTGTGCTCACCCCTTGGAGAGAGAGAGAGAGAGAAAGAGAGAGAGAGAGAGAGAGAGAGAGAGAGAGAGAGAGAGAGAGAGAGAGAGAGAGAGAGAGAGAGAGAGAGAGAGAGAGAGAGAGAGAGAGAGAGAGAGAGAGAGAGAATGTGTGTTTTTGTAGATGAGTTAACACCAGCGTGTGTGTGTGTGTAGACAACACATTCCCCACGTTCAAACACCAACCCTACACTACACAAATACTCGCCAATCTCTCTCCATTACCCTTCTGGCCAATTCTTGGAGTAGGTGGACCAGCACACTACCTGCAGTAATTATCACTAACTCACGAAATAAGACGCTAATTGGTCGGCTAGACCGACGGGATCTCTAGCCTCATACACCCCCGTGTGGATTTTGTGTGTGTTTTAGCGCCCAACAGCCTCAGCGGTCAGAGACCAAACCACGTTTAGCGGAGAGAACTGACCCTCCACCACAGCAGTAACAGCCTGGTTGATCAGGCTCTGATCCACCATGAGGCCTGGTCACAGACCGGGCCGCGGGGGCCTTGACCCCCGGAACTCTCTCCAGGTAAACTCCAGGTAAACTCCTCCTGCTGAGTGACCCAGCACGAGTTTAGCGTTTCACCAAATTCGATTTCCACCTACAGTTACTCTTCTATGTATTAATTCTGGGTAATGAGAGGGGATGTGACAGCGGACTGAACGAGGAATGAGATAAAGAAGTTATGGTATAAGATAATACAAATATAAAGGTAAGGAGTTATTAAGATAATAAGTATCACGAGTACAAGTACTCATGATACTCGTGAGTACAAGTATTTGTGATGCAGTACCCGGCCGGGCAATGTTGCAGCTTGTAGGACAGTCAAATGGCAATCGAAGTTAAAATAAAGTATACACAGAAGCAAGAGAGAACTCTCTGCCTTTATAAAAGACAGACCTTTTATTAGAGTGATCCATTAGTTTTCTTGAGTGTCTGACGGTGCGAGGTCTTCCAAGAAGCAAGGTAACATCCTCGGGCCTGGTCAAAGCCTGGGCCTCGGGGGCTTTGACCTCCGGAAGACCATCGAAGTAGGTAAGTCGATCTCCCTCACCGTAAAACAGCGGTGCCTATGCTCCTTCAGGTGCCTTAAGTAACAGTAAAAAGAAAGTTGAAGTAGATCAATGATGCAGTTTTGAGTCAGAACTTTTGTTCATTCGCTTACAAAAAAAAAAATGTTTTATATAGTGGCTCTTTCGTTATCATATAAATTGTTTAGAAAAACCGTCATAATGATTGAGACACTTGTGCAACACTTGGGTATCTTTATTATGAAAACGTTTCGCCAGCCAGTGGCTTCATCAGTCCAATATAGAGAAGAACGGTTGAAGAAGAGGAGTTTGAGGTAATCAGTCCCTCAACCTGAAGATGATGTGTTCAATCCATCAGTCTTAATAAAAGTACAGAATATACACGGAGAAGTGACTTATATACTGGAGGCAGTTGAGGCGAAGCTGTTGGAGGCGACGTCAGTTCATCAAGACTAAAGAACGTAACGCATCATATCCAGGCTGGGGGACTGATCACATCAAACTTCTCATCTTCAACCGTTCTTCTTTGTATTGGACCGATGAAGCCACTGCCTGACGAAACGCTTCTACAATAAAGGTACCCAAGTGTCGCACAAGTGTCTCAATCAACCTGTCGGTTTTTCTAAACCGTTTATATAATACCAAAAGAGCCACTATTCTCTGTAAGAGTTACATTGTAGATACGCCATTAGTGTGTTGCCACTGTAATCTATGTAAGAATTACATTGTAGATACACCATTAGTGTGTTGCCACTGTAATCTATGTAAGAGTTACATTGTAGATACACCATTAGTGTGTTGCCACTGTATTCTATGTAAGAGTTACATTCTGGAAACAAAGGCTAGTCATGATTCCTTGCTAAATTACATCACTAAGAACCGAGATTTTCGAATATTATTTAATGAGATTTATCAGCCTGAGGTGGGTCCAGTAGCTACAGGAGCTTCCACAAGAGCTGGAGTTACTATTACTTGGGCATTATCATCTCTCAGGATGACCTATCGTACACGAAGGAAATAAGAAACATGAGAAAGAAGGAACACTGCAGCAGGCCTACAGGCCCATGCGAGGCAAGTCCAATTCACCCACCGGCTTAAGCCAATGTGTAAACATACAGTGTTGGGATGGAGATAGACGAAATAGGAGGAAGGAAGATAGCAGATCTTACAGGAGACAACTAGTTCATCTGTGGAGGACTAGCTGGCTCAACTACCTCTTTTTCTTTCTAGACAGTTGAGGTATGTGTAGTATAAAAGTTAGAGTTGGGGGAAAACAGAGGCAGAAACATGTGACCTTGCAACTCGGCAAGACTTTCTTGTTGACTGCATGATCAACCAGGATGTTGCTGCCAGCGACTTACAGCTCTGCATAGTCATCATAATGTGGATGATCTGGCACTTGTTCAGGAATTGTTAGAGACCCATTTTAAATCCTCCAAGATTGTTCGGCAATGTTTATATATATATATATCTGCTTCAAAATCACTGGTATTACTAACACAGTGCTGTCTGAAGTGTCTATAGTGCCCCGGCTTTTCGCTGCATTTTACTGATTCAGTTTCTGAACCACTCTAATACTAGCACGGTACAATAACGGTTCTGCCACCACGTTAGCCCCGCCAAGTATTCCTCTCTTCATTATTGATGCAGAACACGTTTGGGAACACACACACACACAGCGCCATCTCCCACCACCAGATGAATCATCATTTTCCTTGCGCACGGCTGTGTCTGCTCTCCCACGAGACCCAGATGCTGCACTGTTCATGCCTCTGTTACAGACCTGTCTGTAATGGGAGCTGTTCACATATATTGCATCAACCACGAACCGGCGCTAAAACCTGAGCCAGAGCTGGCCGCTCGTGTTCTGACAATTCTCCACTCGTGTTGCAAGCTTATTCTTTTATCTCTAAAAACATAGAAAGTTTTCAAAGGTAGCAGTACACGAGGGAGGATATAACAAGCTAAGAGAGGTTCAAGAACTGTTTGTGAACAAAACTCTGCACATGTAGATACGAAATCTTTATGTCACACCACATGATAACAGATAAGTAGTGCAATTAGTCTATGTGTAGATTATCTGTAGATTACTTTTAGACGGTTTTGTGGGTCATCTCCCCCGCGGCCCGGCCCTCATAAAGACTCCCGACTGCTTTCTTGATCGACCGGGCTGTGTTAGCCGCACGAAGACCAGTGTATGCATCACAGCCCGGCTGATCACGAACTGACATGAGGAACTTGTCAAGATCCCTCTTACCTACCTACCTGGAGAGTATTCCGGGGATCAACGCCCCCGCTGCCCGGTCCATGACCAGGCCTCCTGGTGGATCGGGGTCTTAAAGACAACTAGGAGGCTTGTTGGTAATTCCCCTTATGCATGAAGGGAGAGTGTTGAAGAATATTGGTCCCATTACACTTAATGAGTTGTCTCTTGATGCATTCATTATGCCTCTGCTTTCTACTGGAGATTTATTGTACTATCTACCAACCCTTGTAGTTTGGGAGAGAGAGAGAGAGAGAGAGAGAGAGAGAGAGAGAGAGAGAGAGAGAGAGAGAGAGAGAGAGAGAGAGAGAAGAGAGAGAGTTCTATGTGTATATAAGAGGTCAATATCTCCAGAATTTTCAACGTATAAATTAGGATGTATTTTTCTCGCCCACTTTCCAAGAGTACAGGTCGAGGTTTTAGACTGAGATTATTGGAGCTTTTCATTTTCGCCGGCCTTTAAGAGGGTTGTTAGTGTACAGTAATATTCCAACCTGGGTAGAACAAATTATTTAAAAAGTATCATCACTGGCTTGTTCCCTCTTGTTTTGAAGGGTCAGGGTATCCAGCCTATCATTTTCCTTGCAGCTGTGATAACATTATTACAACTGAATTATCACTCCTGGGTCTTTCACATTAATCTTTTACTCTACTGATTGGTTCGAGTTTGTTCTATATTGCATTCAATTTTTTATTTCCTATTTTTTCCACAGGAGGAGTAACTAAAATTTGTCCTCATTGACCATCATATTGTTGCCACTGGAAGACTAAGTTTATATCAGCCGCCAAGTTTGCTATGTCCTCAATGGAAGTTTCTCTGTATGTCGAATTTGAGAATGAGACAAAATTGAGGCGAGTACTGTGCTTTGAGAAGCGTAATTGTTCAGCGTGGCGGCCTCTGATTCCACACTACGCTATTACTCTTTCGGTTCTGTTTGTTAGGAAGTTAAATTTTCATCTGCCCAAGTTTACAGATATTCCTTTTGCACGCATTTTGAACACTGTTACACCATGGTCGAATTTGTTAAAGGCTATTGCAAAGTCTGTGTATACTGCAACTGCATATTGTTTGACTTCTAGCGCATGCAACACCAAGTCGTAATCGTCCAGCAATTGCGTCCAGCAATTGCGAGAGGCATGAGCGACTCTCTGTAAGCCTATGTTGCCCTGGGTTGCGCAGCTGCTGTGATTCCATGCATTATTATGAGCATAAAAAACATAAGAATTATGGAGCATTGCAGTACAACTACTGGTCCATGCTAAGCAGGTCAGACTCACACCAACCCATGTACCTATCCAGCCTACTTTTAAAGTTACCCACCACTTCAGTGACAATACCTGGAAGTCTGTTCCACTTATCTAAAACTCTATCGTTAAATCTGAGTTTTCCTATATCGTTTTTTAAATTTGTCTAACTTCAACCCATTGCTGTGAGTCCTGTCTTGGATAAATATTTTCAGTACAGTATCCTTGCAGAAAAAAATTCTGATACAGGGGGATCAACTTAGTCATTCTTCTCTTTAATAATAATAATAATAATATTAATAATAATAATATCTTTATTTACTACAAGTGCATGTACAAGGTATACAGGCCCAGCTGACATCAATGACATACTACTACGTATATAGAAAGCCGCTTGTTATGTAGAGCATTTCGGGGAAATTAGGTCAGTTTTGTCCCAGGATGCGACCCACACCAGTCAACTAACACCCAGGTACCCATTTTACTGATGGGTGAACATAGACAACCGGTGTAAAGAAACACGTCCAATGTTTCTACCCTCTCTTGGAATCGAACCCAGACCCTCGCCGTGTGAAGCAAGAGCTTAAGCCACCAGGCCAGTTTCAAACCTTCTTTCCTCAGGTCTGAAAATGGATATAAAAAGTTGAAGAATAACCTAACCACTTTTATTATATATACTTTTTTACTTTCTTATATGAATCAAAAAAATTAATTGGCTTTATTGTTGACAGCTATGCACTGTAGTTATGGTTTCAGATTCCCGTTAATTAGAAACTCCTAAGTTTTTTCGTATTCAAGTTGATTGGGATCTCCATTATAACTGCCAATGGATCCCTTTTTCCCCATGTGATTAAAACTGTACATTTATCCACATTAACCTACATCTGTCATTTCTGGGACCACAACACCAGCAGTCTTTCAAAGATTATGATAATGTGGGACGTCAGCGCTATTAGTCTATAGATTTTGCAGTTGCTTTATTGCCTAGTCATGGACTGGGCCGCGGGGGCGTCAACCCCCGGACCACCTTCCACCTTCCTTCGGGAATTGGCGAAGCATATTTTTTTTGTTTCCACTGTGTAACTATCATATAGATGACTGGTTCAGAGAACCGACAAGTTGATACATTAGACACATATGCGACACTTGGGTATCTTTATTGAGGAAACGTTTCGCCACACGGTGGCTTCATCAGTCCATACAAAGGAGAATCGTGAAGAAGAAGAGGAGTTTGAGGTAATCAGTCCCTCATCCTTGAGTCAATGTAGAATAGGGTCGAAGCACACTGCTGATGTACCCAGCTTTATTTATTGAAAAAAAGGGAAAGAACAAGGAATTGGACACAGAGAACGTCTGTGTGCCTCGCATAAAAAGGATCGATTCAGTTGCATTTTCTTAAGTAATATCATTGTTAACTATAGGAAGCTCATAAAAAATGTCGAGGAATTAAAATATAACGCAAAAAGCATTAGAAAAGAGGCAAAATACCAGTAACAATTACATGACAGCAATTTAACGTTATCATAACATTTACTTGTGTTAGAAGCGTTCAATAAAGAATATTCAGAAATTGTCGTAATTAGATAAAAGATGATTGAGAAGACAGCGACAATTGAATATTGAAATAACGAATTATGAAGTTGATATCGCCAGTGACGTGTCAATTTTTGGGTCCGATGTGTAATGTTTTTATTACGGCATTTTGACTCACTTGATGATGGATGCTGACCAATAAACTCGACCGCTGGGGAAAATTTTAAAATTTCTCTGAATGGATGTTTGGGGACTCTGCCCTCCCTGCCTTCCCTTCTTCCACCAGCTGAGAAAGTAAGTAAGTTTATACAGGTATACACAAATACAGTTACATGGATTATCATACATAGCAGCATATGTGTACAGAACCCAGGATAACCCCAAAAAAGTCAGATTGACTTATTTCCATTGGGTTCCACTCCCCCGGTTCCCATTCCCTCCATCACTTCCACCGCCACTAACTGCTACGAGCATTCCCCTCACAATCGCAAGGTTCTGGTGATTTGATTCCCAGGCGCAGAGAAACATGTGGGCCAGTTTCCTCACACCCCTGCTGCTCCCACCCATCAAGCAGGAAGTATAGGTAGCTGTGTGTTAGCCAGCTGTTGTGGGTCACATCCAAGTTAAAAATTACACCACGTAAGTAAGGAAGTAAGTTTATTTAGATACAGGTCCACATAAGTACAATTATTGATAACCCCCAAAAAAACAGGCATTGTGGTCCTTGGCCACAGATGTGTTAAGTATTATCCTGGGTAAAATGCTAATACGCATGAGACTTCACTATCTATGTGAAGCATTCTAGTAATGGGTAAAAAATGTATTTGCACACTCATGAGTATCTTATAAATGTCAATCAAAAAAGAAAACATAAGTAGGGAAGCAAACAGAGGCAGCAAGGGGTGACAGTCGACCTGGAAAGCACTTAGAAAGTGTTGGTTAAGTTTCCAACTGACGCTCATGTGGTGGTCCTACCAGGAGGGAAGAGATGGAAGAGAGAAAAAGGAAGGAGGAAGACAGGAAAGGAAGGAAAACTAGGGAGGGAAGAGGGGAAGTGGTAGGGAAGGAAAACTAGGGAGGGAAGAGGGGAAGTGGTAGGGAAGTAGAAGTGGGGAAAATGACAGATGAAAATTTTCTTGAATATCAGCATTGCGTTGCTATGCAATTTTATATGACAGAAGCAGTGTGGGAGCAAAAGCTATTTATAAAGGAAGTGTGAAGAGAAAGAAGGGAGGGAAGAGAGGAGGCAATAGAGAGAACTTACGACCAGAGCACCGCAGCAGTAGGCCTATTGGCCAATACGAGGCAGTTCTTATTCACACCCATTCATGTCCCTCTCTAACATATTTGTAAAGACGGGGAGTGACAGCGACATAGGGTTGGGAACAGAGGGAAGGGCAGGAATTACGTGATTTTATTTGGATTAGTAACCCAGACGGTTAGTTCCCCAGTATAATGCAAGAAAGTCACTGTGGCATACCTTTGATATATACCTTTGATGAGTTCCGAGAGTCTTTCTACTCTCGGAGCCCGGCAATGGGCCAGGTTCGTCTGGTGCTAGCCTGATCATCCCGGCTGTTGCCACTGGAGACCCGCTCATCTGCATATCCATCACAGCCTGGTTGATCTGGCACCTGGTGAAGATACTTGTCCAGTTTCTCCTTGAAGACACTACTATTGCGGCTCTTTCAACCTCTTCCCCCGGGATGCAACCCATAACAGTCGGTTAACACCAAGAGTACACAGTACTAGGTGAACAAGAACAGTGGATGCAAGGAATTATGTACAAAGTCTCCACTCTTGCTGGGATCAAACCCAGGTCCTTCAGATGTAAGGCGATAACACTACGACTTGGTGACTGGTATTTTTTTCTGTTAATCTTTCTGTGTGTTTTATTTTCTGTTTATCTGTGTCTTTCTGTTACCAATACCTCTTTCTCTTCCCGGCATCAGTTACCCCATTGTTACGAGATGTGTGTCTGGCTGACTAATAAGCAAGAGGTTTACCTTCATGGAGGTGAAATCGGAATGGGGACCAGTCAAAAGTGTCGTTCCATAAAGGTTAGTGTTTGGCCCATGTTTGCCCGCATTCATATATTTAATGACCGAGGTCAATGATTCTCAATCCGAGGGCCGTGGACCCCCTCGTGGGGGCCACTGAGTTACTCCAAGGACTTCCACTCAGCATTACTCAATTTATCATAGATTTTTGTCATTACAGCAGTTAGCATGTGGGGGATCTAGACGTGTTTTTGCTGTTAAAATAGAGTCCTCATGCTCGAGAAAGTTGGGTACCACTGACCTTTATTAGGGAATAAATTGCCATGTAATCAAGTTGACGAAGGCAACAGATCGGTAAGTAATTTTGAAGAGTACAAGAGTCACCATTAGAATATTTTTCTTAATGCTTTGATCGGAAAAAAAGAATATTCTGTTTAATGTTAATGAGTGGAATAATTGGATGTGAGTCGGACCTGCCTCTCACCAAATCATCAAGTATCTTCTACTGACACCTTCCCTTCAATCCCTTTCCTATCCATTAATCCTTTTTCCGGTCTTCCTTGTCTTCTTTAGCCCTTTCCTTTTATTTTCATTTCCTCTATCAGTTCCTCTCTCCTAACATTCCTTCCTGTCACCTAGGTAAGGTAGTAGACCGGTAGACAACCACCATTCAGGGAGGTACTATCGTCCTCTCAAAAAAGAGCGAAATGGAAACCTTTCAATTTTTTCCACCCGGACAGGACTGCTGATGTTTTCTTAGTGTCCCATGAACACATAAGATGACAGGTAAATCTTACAAACTTCTACTTACGTTCAACACACACACACACACACACACCTTCCCCATGTGTTTCTTAAAAGTGGTCAATCCTGCAATATTTCCAACCTAGTCACAGACCGGACCGCAGGGGCGTTGACCCCTGGAATTCTCTCCAGGTAAACTCCAGGTAAGAGGACTGGTCTGAGACCGGGCCGTGAGAAAGACAACCCCCAAACCCACTACCAGACACGAGATAACTCCCTATCTTCCCCTTTCCTAACCCTATATCATCCTTCCCTTCCCTGCTTCAGTCCCATCCTACCATCCTCCGCCTCCTCATTAACCCCCCACCTTCCCTCTTGGCCACGTGCCTCGCCAGTAATTTTATCAGCATGGAGATTCTCACCTCATTATTATTCATTTTCGGGAGACAGTGTGTGGAATTTTAAAGGGAAGCTGGTCTGATCTTGGGATCTTACAGTCGCTGATGTGGTCTAGGGATCCTACCTGGAGTCTACCTGGAGGGTATTCAGAGGGATCAACGCCTCTGCGGCCCGGTCCACGACCAGGCTCCCGGTGGATCAAGATCTGATCAACTAGTATGTTCCTGCTGGCCGCACGTACAATCCCTGTGGTCCAGGTATCCTGCATTCCCTGATGTGCCCCTCGGGATCCAAGAGCCCTGACCTGGTCTCAAGATCCTACACTCCCTGACCTGGTCTCAAGATCCTACAGTCCCTGACCTGGTTTCAAGATCCTACAGTCCCTGACCTGGTCTCAAGATCCTACAGTCCCTGACCTGGTCTCAAATCCTAGAGTTCCTGACCTGGTCTCAGGCTCCTAGAGTTCCTGACCTGGTCTCAGGATCCTAGAGCTCCTGACCTGGTCTCAGGCTCCTAGAGCCCCTGACCTGGGCTCAGGATCGTACAGCCACTTACCAACAGTCTGGGAAGATTCCTAATGAATTCAACAGTGAAAATGTAAATCAGCCATTAGACAGTCTCTTGAAGACACCATTCTAAGATGACTGAATGCTGGAGGTGTCCAAAAATAGCTAATAATGACTTGTAAATCTATCGGCAAAATGTAATTTAAGCAATAGCCGGCGCCTTCACAATCCTATGTGAAGGAAAGCAAGGGTAATTATTATACAACGAAGGAGAAAAAGGGAAATGAGGAAAGTGGAATAATGTCACCTCTACGATGCGACATGACGTTGGAAGAAAAAAATATGTAAATGTAGTACAATGCGAACCTTTATTGACAACGTTTCACCCACATGAACACAGCTGCTTGTGGCTTTGATAAATATGTTGATAAGGGTATAAAATACCGACAAGTTGATGATTAAGACACATGTGCAACAGTTGCGTATCTTTACTCTTAAAACGTTTCGCCCACACGGTAAAAGAAGACTGCTGTGTAGGCGAAACGTTTCAACAATAAAGATACACTTCTTTAGAAACGTTTTCAGTGTTGTAAACTAATGGGATAACCTGGGTAAAACGGGTGAATTGGATAACCTGGGTAAAGTGAGTGTCAATAATAGATTTGGCTGAAGAGACTAGACAGTCGACTGAAAGAGGCCGGACCAGGAGCTAGAGCTCTATCCCCGTAGGCACGGCCGAGTTAAGCCTACATTCAATGCTTACAAGCATACACTCAAGCATTTGTATATTTATACCTAAAGAAGAGAATATCTTTATTTACTATGAAAAAGCATTGGTTGACAGCATTACCAGGATAATGTCCCTGGTAATGCAGGTCGTGGATAGACTGACTGATAGATTCATCCATTCATTAACATATTTAGAGTCATTCATCCAATTACTCATTCACATATGCACGAAGTCAGGCAAAAAGTCCTCTTGTGACTGACCCTCCCATACTCGCCAGTGGTGAAGTAGGTAAGAGTTTTGAGACACTCTGACCGCGGGTTCGAACCCCACCCGTGGTATGGTTTGTAGGTAAGCTAAGTTAGATGCTACCCAGCTGTCTCTAGCTCACGGTGATCAACAGGCTAAAATATAAACACGTTACTTTTCCCAGTAACACCAGACTCCTCTTTTAAATCAACGTCAGCTGCAAACACCGGCGTCTATTCCAGCGCAGGCACAATGTTGCAATGATTGCAATGGGGCTACCAATCAGGCTTTACTCTACACACGCGCGCGAGCTGCAAATGCCACGGCGGAATAGCAGAGTCCGACACACATATTCGAGGCGCGTCGGGCTCATGACTGCGTCGGCACCGAATATCACTTTCCATGCAAATTGGTCGGCATTACCATCCCTGAGGACGGATGGTTATATGTTACTTGTGGGAGAACGTCTCTGTATGACAGGGGTAAATAAAGAAAATAATGGCGTCAAAAATTCGTATTACCTAAAATATAATAATAATAATAATAATAATAATAATAATAATAATAATAATAATAATAATAATAATAATAATAAATAATAATTATTATTATTATTATTATTATTATTATTATTATTATTATTATTATTATTATTATGTTGCGGTAACTCCGTATGGAACCATTCAGCACCTGAGAAATGGGAGGCGATCAGATCTGACCCCAAGAAAAGGAGAGTTGTCACTAATTCCCTGGATCAAGAGCCCTTCGCCAATATCAAGATACATCCCTGGAAGAAAGGATCACCTGAAGCTTCACTCCACAAGGAAAAAACAGGTGAAATTTAATTATTGAAAATTATTTATATTTAGGGGCATTTATTTATTTTTATGTCTTTCAAAGAGGTATCACATATACATTTATCTTTATTCATTTTTTTAACCAATGGAGCTATTTTTAATTTTTCTGTTTCTCAGTCTGGTTCCCCTCTTCATTGTCTTTCCGTCTCTTGGCATTTCTCTATTTCTAACTATGTGACAAAATGCGTTCAAAAGGAATAAGTGTGAATGTAGGCAGATAGATATTTACCTTCCTAACACACTAAAAAATATAGAGAACGATAGTAAAGAGAGTGAAATCAGAGGCTGTCACAGTGGAAAGCCCTGCTCCTCAAGGCACAATACTCGACACACTCCTGTTTCTCATTCTTATGTGAGACATAGACAGAGACATAATTCAAAGTATCTATCATCCTTTGCTGGCGATACTAGAATTTGAATGAGGGGGAGCGTCCATCAAAGACAAAGCGAACTTTTAAGTAAATATATGAGGTCGTCCAGTAGGCTACAGATATCAATATGATGTTCACTGGGGGTACATTTCAGTTGTTAGGCTGCGGTAAATTGAGAAATTAAGGACTGGAACCGAGTATAAGACAAATTCGAATCATTCAGTAGAGCGGAAGCTCAGTGTGAGAGACTTGGGAGTGACAATATCAGAGGATCTCAGTTTCAAGGATGACAATAAGGCTTTCACTGCATCAGCAAGGAAAATGATAGGCTGGATAACTAGAATATTCAAAATAAGAGATGCTGAATCACCGAGAATTCTCTTCAAGTCACTTGTTCTCTGTAGGCAGGAATATTGCTTTTCACTAACGGCCATCTTCAAGACAAGAGAGAAATTGCAGAACTGGAAAATGCAAATTGAACCTTCACCGCCAATATAAATTTGGTCAAGCATCTGAATTACTGGTAATGTTTGAAATCCCTTGAACTGTTCTCCTATGAACCTAGGCGAGAAGGATTCCTCATAAGCTACACCTGGAAAATTCTTGAGCGATTGATCCCAAACCTTCACTCTGAAATCACTCCATATGAAAGCAAAAGTCTTGGCAGACGGTGCAGAATACCTCCGCTGAAGAGCAGGAGCACGATGGGTAAACTAAGAGAGAAGTCATTGAGTGTAAGAGGCACAACACTCTTTAGTACATTTCCTTCGTGCATAAAGGGAATTACCAACAAACGTCGAAATGTCTGTAGGAAGGAATTTCATACATTCCTTTAGTTAGTTACTGACCAGCCGGGATGTGGTGCATAAGTGATTCTGCGCGCGGCTCTACACAAACAACAACCTCGAGGTCTGGTCTAGGACCTGGAAGGGGGAAGGTGACCTCTCCTCCTTACATTTCATATTCCGCTATATTTACTCCTGTGGTTGTGGTTTTATTAATTGGAATCTTTCGAACTTTGCCTTTTCCGCTTATCTCTGGTTCTTACTTAACGTTTTTCTCTGTTTATTTGACTGCCAGAAATTTTCCATCTCTCACTTTTTCCTGTTTTCGTCTGTCTGTATCTGCTTTTTCTCGGCACTTTCACCTGTTCATTGTTCCGCAAGAGACAATAGCTATATGGAGTGCCACAAAATGACTCGCTTAAAGGGGACTATAATGTTGTTGTTTTTTTGTACACTCGACGTTACCCAAGCAGCACCATCGAAAATAGGAAGCCTTCAGAAATTAAATGCATTTGATGTTCATTGAAATGCACACACACTTGTCCCTGTTATCGGTTCCTGGAAGTTAGGGACTGAACACCATAAGGAGAATGATAAGCTGGATAACTAGAACTCTCAAGACAAGGGACGCTAAGCCACTAATGATACTGTTCAAGTCAGTTGTTCCCTCCAGGCAGGAATACTGCTGTATACTAACAGCTCCTTCAAGGCAGGAAAGATTGCTGAGCTAGAAAACGTACAGAGAACTTTCACTGCCAGTATACACTCAATCAAACATAAACTACAGGAAATTCCTGAAGTCTCTTCAGTTGTTTCCCTTTGAAAGTAGACGAGAAAGACGCATCGTAATTAACATCTGGAAAATCACCTGAGGGACTGGTTCCAAACCTGGACACCGGAATCACTCCGTGTCAAAGCAAGAGACTTGACAGACGTGTAAAGTACCTCCAACAAAGTGGAGGGGCGCGACGAATACACTAAGAGAACTCACTGAGTGTCAGAGGTCCCCGACTCTTCAACGCCCTTCCTCCCTGCGTAAGGGGAGTTACCAACAAACCTCTGGCTGTCTTCAAGAGGGAATTCGAAAAGTTCCTCAAATCAATTCCTGACCAGCCAGGTTGTGGTTCGTACGTTGGACTGCGTGCGGCCAACAGTATCAGCTTGGTTGATCAGGCCTTGATCCACTGGGAGATCTGGTCAGGGATTGGGCCAAGAGGGCATTGACCTCCGGAAGCATTTTTCAGGTATCCTCCAGGTATATCCAGAAGGACTCGAACCCTGAAACCATAAACGAGCACTAATAGGTGAGAAGGCAGACTAAGTCACACTAATCTAGGTGAAAAGACATGTCCTAAGAGCTCGACTTCAACCCTCGCAAATACAATTAGGTGAATTCAAAACTAATCTAGGCCCCATTGAAAGTTCATCTCTCATCACGTCATCAAATTCCATACCTCGCAAAGATCTACCACGCTCCCATGATTCTACTCCAGTGAACTTTCTCATTTGTCCCGAGCCCCATTAACTCCACTAATTCTTTAACGTAATCAAAATCAGCCATGTGCAGGTCATGCGAGAGAACATTCATTAAAGTAATGTGCACGTATTTAGGAGTCAAATACATAATACAAAACTTAAAAGAGTAAAAGAAGAAACTCCAGAACTCATGACAATTACTCTAACTAAATTAGCTGACATGACCATATACGTAATTTTTCACAGAGGCTACTGTATAAAGCTAAAGCAATGGAGAAGCAGCACTGTTGTGACAGCTATTTACAATCCGACTTCAAGTAACAAAGGCACAGACATAAATCTGACAGAAACAATTTAGCAACAATAAACATCACTGAAAAAAATGCAGATGCAGCAACCAAAGGTAGGATTAAACTAGTGATAATACAGGACTTAGTCAGGGAGATACAGACTGAGCTCAAGAGAAGCTTTCATAGTGTGTTTACAAATGAGGAAGGACCAGCACCAGTGTGTTTACAAATAATCAAGGACCAGCACCAACGTGTTTACAAATGATCAAGGACCAGCATCAGTAACTGAATGGAAGATAAAGCAAACGAAACTGGTAGTCCTTGAAACAAATAAGGAGGACACAGTGAAGGCATCAATCTCTCCCAATTCCTTGCAAAGATCAAAACTAATTGACTCTCATTACTTAGGTGCTGCATGGCCCCTACTCATTTAGCTCTTTCCCTTACACACTTCTTTTATAAAAAAATAAACATTAATAATGTACAAAGGGACAGAAGATTGCAATAGAGTAAAAGTTATGAATTTTTAAACAAGGCGATAACAGGAAAAGACTAAACTGCAAACCAGCTTTTGTAACGATTGAAAAGAAAAAGATTCCTGGAGAGGCTCCTAAGGAAGTAACTTACTGAACATGGATCAAATTTTTCACAGGATATCAGCATGAATCCAGAGATGGAAGGATGTGCATATCAAAGCTAGCACAGGCATTTGGTAGACTAAACAGGACAAGAAGAAACAAAGGCTGGTGAGTAGCCTATTAACTCTCAGAAAAATTGCCAGATTGAAAGCTACTCGTCATATTGATTATTATTATTATTATTATTATTATTATTATTATTATTATTATTATTATTATTATTATTATTATTATTATTTAAAACATCTAAATCCGTGTGAGTCATTGGTGCAGCAAAAATTAGTGGAGCATGCGGGGGGTATGTAAAATACAAGGTATCAGTGAGGGGTGGTATGTAAAATACAAGGTATCAGTGAGGGGTGGTATGTAAAATACCAGGTATCAGTGAGGGTGGTATGTAAAATACAAAGTATCAGTGAGGGTGGTATGTAAAATACAAGGTATCAGTGAGGGTGGTATGTAAAATACAAGGTATCAGCGAGGGGTGGTATGTAAATACAAGGTATCAGCGAGGGTGGTATGTAAAATACAAGGTATCAGCGAGGGTGGTATGTAAAATACAAGGTATCAGCGAGGGGGTGGTATGTAAAATACAAGGTATCAGCGAGGGGGTGGTATGTAAAATACAAGGTATCAGCGAGGGGGTGGTATGTAAAATACAAGGTATCAGCGAGGGGGTGGTATGTAAAATACAAGGTATCAGCGAGGGTGGTATGTAAAATACAAGGATCAGCGAGGTGGTATAAATACAAGGTATCAGCGAGGGGGGTGGTATGTAAAATACAAGGTATCAGCGAGGGGGTGGTATGTAAAATACAAGGTATCAGCATACTAAAGGAATACTTGAACAATTTAAAATAAAAAAGAAGTTTCAGTATAAGGTATGAAACGTCAGGATGGCAGATAATAGTCAGTGGGATTATTGTTGTTCCCGGTATGTATTAATGATCTGAAATCTCATATTGCATGGTATATCTTTTTTTTTGTGTGTGTAAACAAGACTTTAATCGAAACTGGGACCACAAGTTAGCTACCACGAACCTCTACTCATTTTCCTTTCACTGTCGGCCCTGGTCGTGGACCGGGTCGCCGGGGCGTTGACCCTCGGAACACCCTCCAGGTATTATAATGTGTTATTTCATTTTTTTCCTCTTTGGATTGGTAAGCCAGCGGAAGGCTTCGTTCAGTGACCTCAAACTTCACTAAGCAGGTCATTACAGTAGTAAGATTGCCGTCGAAAAAAAAAAATCTTACTCTTCTATAGTATTTGCTCTTTAAAATTGCTTCCCTAAGTTTATAAAAAGGCATAAAAGTTATGGAATGTGTAGGAAAAATACACAACCATAAATACTCAGAGTATCTATGGATGAGGATGCTGAGTGTGCCGTTCCCTTAGATGAGGATGCTGAGTGTGCCGTTCCCTTGGATGAGGATGTTGAGTGTGCCGTTCCCTTGGATGAGGATGTTGAGTGTGCCTTCCTTGATGAGATGTTAGTGTGCCGTTCCCTTGGATGAGGATGTTGAGTGTGCCGTTCCCTTGATGAGGATGTTGAGTGTGCCTTCCTTGGATGAGGATGCTGAGTGTGCCGTTCCCTTGGATGAGGATGCTGAGTGTGCCGTTCCCTTGGATGAGGATGTTGAGTGTGCCGTTCCCTTGGATGAGGATGTTGAGTGTGCCGTTCCCTTGGATGAGGATGTTGAGTGTGCCGTTCCCTTGGATGAGGATGCTGAGTGTGCCGTTCCCTTGGATGAGGATGCTGAGTGTGCCGTTCCCTTGGATGAGGATGTTGAGTATGCCGTTCCCTTGATGAGGATGTTGAGTATGCCGTTCCCTTGAGATGAGGATGTTGAGTGTGCCGTTCCCTTAGATGAGGATGTTGAGTGTGCCGTTCCCTTGATGAGGATGCTGAGTGTGCCGTTCCCTTGGATGAGGATGCTGAGTGTGCCGTTCCCTTAGATGAGGATGTTGAGTGTGCCGTTCCCTTGGATGAGGATGTTGAGTATGCCGTTCCCTTGGATGAGGATGTTGAGTGTGCCGTTCCCTTGGATGAGGATGTTAAGTGTGCCGTTCCCTTAGATGAAGATGTTAAGTGTGCCATTCTCTTAGATGAGGATACTGAGTGTGCCGTTCCCTTAGATGAGGATGTTGAGTGTGCCGTTCCCTTAGATGAGGATGTTGAGTGTGCCATTCTCTTAGATGAGGATGCTGAGTGTGCCGTTCCCTTAGATGAAGATGTTAAGTGTGCCATTCTCTTAGATGAGGATACTGAGTGTGCCGTTCCCTTAGATGAAGATGTTGAGTGTGCAGTTCCCTTAGATGAGGATGTTGAGTATGCCGTTCCCTTAGATGAGGATGTTGAGTGTGCCATTCTCTTAGATGAGGATGCTGAGTGTGCCGTTCCCTTAGATGAGGATGTTAAGTGTGCCATTCTCTTAGATGAGGATGCTGAGTGTGCCGTTCCCTTAGATGAGGATGTTAAGTGTGCCATTCTCTTAGATGAGGATACTGAGTGTGCCGTTCCCTTAGATGAGGATGTTGAGTGTGCCGTTCCCTTAAATGAGGATGTTGAGTGTGCCGTTCCCTTAGATGAAGATGTTGAGTGTGCCATTCTCTTAGATGAGGATGCTGAGTGTGCCGTTCCCTTAGATGAGGATGTTGAGTGTGCCATTTTCTTAGATGGGGATGCTGAGTGTGCCGTTCCCTTAGATGAGGATGTTTAGTGTGCCGTTCCCTTAGATGAGGATGTTGAGTGTGCCGTTCCCTTAGATGAGGATGTTGAGTGTGCCGTTCCCTTAGATGAGGATGCTGAGTGGACCACACTGAGCGGCCCGCACCTTCAAATGAGAATACTAGGTGGGCCGCACTGAGTGGGACTCGGTGAACGGCACCCATATATGTGTAACCTTAATGGCTATACCCCCGGCCCAACCCGACCAGGCCTGTCAACCTGGAGGTCTGGACCACACTGCCCGTCCACGAGGGACTATGGGCCATGGACCACCATGTATGTTGATGTGGGCGATAGGGAGCCAGACTGGGGGAGTCTATATTGACCCATAGCGGGTGGTGGTACTTTGTCCATCAGAGAAAAGAGAAAATGTCTCTTAAATGCGGCTCTTGGTCGTCTGACCGAAGCCTTCCTCTGGCTCGTAGGTCCACCTCTTCAAATTAAACATCATAAAATATGAAATTAATAAAAAAAATATTACTATATTT